>PVKN010009415.1:0-15000 GCA_004027915.1 Capromys pilorides
GATCTCAGCAAGTTGCTAAAATGCCCTGGCCATGCTTGAATGTGTTGTAATCCTCCTGCCTCAGCCTCCTAGAGTGCTGAGGTTACAGGTGTTCTCTACCACTCCAGACTCTGGTTCTCTTAAGTATGTCACCAGGCAAAACTAAAGGTAGACCAATGCGCAGAGGCCAGCCTTGAGCTCACCACCTGCTCTTCCTGGCTTATTGTGAAAGCAGGAATCAGTTGCTAGCAACCCGAGACCCAGTTGTCCCTAGAGGCCTCAGCAACGGGGTGTGGGCAGGGAAGGAGTCATCTCCACGCCTAATGCACCCTCACTTTGGGTGTGCTGGGGTCCGCATGGGAAGCAGAAATGGGTGAGCCATGGTTCTTGGTTACTCGGTTCCTTCCTCACCCAGCAGGGCTGGACGTCCTGGGGTCCCCTCAGTAACACAGCATCCTTTCTTCAGAGATGGAGGTCTTCTATGGCAGCCACAAATAGTATTTCTAGGGAGACACAGACTGGCTCTACAACCCTTCCAGAGGTTTACCTAGTCCTGCTGAAATGACATAGGCATCAATAACTCTGCCTGCATTGTCCTGAACCTACAAACTTCATTGATTTGCTAAAGAGAGACAGATCAAAATAACTTAGTTTTTTTTTGTTGCTGTTATTCTTTTTTCAGAAATGTTATTGGCATATGAAGGGCCATCAGAAAGAGGAACTTCCTAATTTTATCTTCTTAGGGTCAGAAACTACATACTCCACACTTCTGCTCACGTGCACTGATCCTCCAAGCACAAGCAAGAGTGGCCTAGGGACAGTGACCTTCAGGTGGACAGCGTTCCTGAGCCACCACAGAGGGAAGGTATCTGTGGGCCCAAGGAGGAACCAGGGTGGGTTCAAGTGGCCATAGACCATTCTAAAACCCTCATCATCATCAACTAAAGTGAAAAAATGAGGGTAGTGCCTGGATAAAGAGATGCATATCTAGAAAGAAACGATGTTTCCAGCATTAAAGCCTAGAGTTGTAGCAAGTATTGGAAGCGCTCCTGGAAACCATTGCTGGGACTGGCAACCTTGCTGTACACAAACATGATTGGAATTTATGAGCATCTCATCATGCACTTAACCTTACTCCCATATAATATGCTTAGAATTTTAAAACTCGGTTTATAAAATGATTTTGTACCCTAAGGGTAGATTTTCACATGGATTATCTTTAAACAGGGAGCTTCCTTGGTGTGTTTAAAATAGGCTTATTTGGTAGCAAGGCTGTCCCAAGAGGTAGGCAGTGGAATCTTTTCTCCTGGATGCCTAATGCCTGATGTCCCAGGTGAGTCCCTTCACCACCACCACCACCACCACCATCCCGATCCTCGGTTCCTTCCTCACCCAGTGGGGCTGGACATCCTGAGGTCCTTCAGCTACAACTGCCTATAACCCTGCAATACTGGAAGAGCCCCAAGTACTCCTGTCTGTCTCTGCTTACTGCTTCTTTCTATCCATACGTCTATTCATTCTGATCTTACTCCATGGTATGGTTTGTGTCTAGTTGTCCCCGCAAAGCCTCATGCAGTCCTGGGGTGAACTTCTAGAATTTGTGATTAATTTATGATCCACTGGGATGATGGGTATGAGTGCTACACCCAGCCTGGGGTGGATAGTGTGAATGTAACATAAGGGAGGCAGATTTGTTCACTGCTGCCATTGTTGTTGTTGCTCCTCCCTTTTGTTCTCTGCTCTTTGCCACCACCATGAAAGGCTGCCCTCTGCCATGCACCACTCAGCCTTGGAGCCAGCCAAGTATAGACTGAAATCTCCAGTAACTGTGAGCCAAGTAAACCTTTTCTTCTTTCATGTTGAGTGTCAGGTATTTGGCCCAGCAACAAGAGAAGAGTAACTGAGATACTCCAGAACCACATAAGGACCTCAGGTTGAGTCTTAAACATATGGGAGAAAATGATTGTGAAAGAGACAGTAAATGCTCCCTAAATATCCCACATACCTTTGAATTTCCCAATTTCCTTTGTGTGAAACAGAGATCAGGTGACACACCCTAGCCAATGAGTAATGGAAATGCAAAAGAGCAAGTGAGCCAGCCACTCCCCCCCACACACACACCTCCAGCTGTCCAGACAAACCACCTTGCAACACAGGGTTGAGATGGTAAAATTACAAATAGAGGGCATCCAGGTCAGTGAGCCACCAGATGGGTGGAAGTTGACCCACATCTGCCTTTGAATGAATGAGAAATAAATCAACCATGGAGATCTAGAGGGATATCACTTGGGGAGGCCATCAGGAATTAACTAAGAAAAGTAAATCTACTGGTGAGGTCTTCTGGGTTTATACCCAACCTTCAGGTTGTCCCATTAGTTCCCAGAATGGAAAAGAGAGAAAGAGCAGGAGAGACCAAAGAGGCAGGAGAGACCAAAAAGAGAAATGGATTCTTTTTTAACTAGGTGTGTATTCTCAGTTCTTGGTTCATCCTAACTTCCCAGCAGATTGATCCTTCACATGCCCAGAAGTACATTTAGGCAAGAGTCTATTTTAAAAAATTATAATGATGACAGTGTTGTGGATGTTAGTGATGAAGAGCACACAGCGTGTGGACAGTGACCCCAGCAACCTCCCGTGCGAACAGTGCTTTCTGTCTACCTGGACATTTACTATTTTGTTGTATAAAATGCCACAGTATTTTAAGTTCTGTTCAACTTCTGGCAGGAGAGTAAATACCGTGCATCTTTCCAGATGCCTTGCCAGTCATCCTAGAATGTCTACCCTGTGCAAAAGATCTCAAAAGCACAACATTCACTTCATTTATAAAGAAAACGATATTATTTATGGAGGCGAAGAGGTGAAGAGGCAGTTCAGCAGGTTCCCTTCCCCCCAACCACGCCCTTTTTAATGTATTTGCCCATACAGACCAGTGCTTTAAGACCTTTGGAGAGGTGTAAAGTAACTCTTTGGAGAAAGTCCAAAGGAATGTGTGGCCTCTCTCAAAACCTTTACACTTTCTCCTATTTTGATAACTTTAAAATTCACAAGCTCTAATAATATAGTGGTCACAGTGACAAGGACACCTGGCCAAGAAAGGTTTTCCTTTTATTTTCAAATAAAGATTTTTTTTTTTTAAGTTAGTAGTATGCATACAAATCATAACATTGTACTTCAGCAACTCTCCTCAGCTCTTGGAAGCTGCCAGTCACGCTTTGAGTCAGTGTTAACTTATTTTTCTACTGTTTTATTAAAGTTCTCAGTTTTATGATGTCCATGTATACTCCTCCTAACCGGTTAAGCATCATTATAGATTGCTGAGAGTATTTGCTTAGAGAGCTACTACAGAAAAGGATGTCACTTATAAGACTGCCACTCCCTTTACAGTCCCTACAAAGGGGACCAGGCTAACCCTCAGACGCAAGTGCTGTGGAGGTGGAGTGTTATCTATGTTAGTTTTTGTCACCTTCAACCCAATGTCAAAACCAAACAGAGGTCCACTTGGATTTGGCAGAAGAAGATTTCTGGAATTGGGGAAATAGATCATCAAAGGATAAACACTTTGCTTTTTAAGAAAGAAAATATGAGGCACTAAGATTTTTTTCTTTCTAACTGCATAGCGAGACCCCGTCTCAAAAAGACAAAAAAAAAAAAAATACCAATACATTTTTAAAATGCAAAAAAAAAAAATCTTTTCCTTCTTTTTTGAGGGGGAAGGGTACAGGGAATCAAACTCAGTACCTTGTTCTTGCCAAGCAACCATTTGTGCCACTGAGCTATATCCCCAGCCCCAAGATTTCAGATAGCTTCTCTAAGCCAACATTTTGATGAGTAAAGTGAAAATGAATCAGAAACACATGGATTAAATCTTCCTTAAAATACACAAGGGCCTTAAAATCAAGCATTGTGGGCCAAATGTGTTTCTGGTTTTATCAAGCCCAAAGCCCTTCCCTAATTGTCCACGTAGTCTGCAGGAATGGTTTGCTGCTGATTGGGCTGCTTATGGGGTCTCTTGCACAACAGTCCCTGAACTCTTCTGGCTACCATCTCTTGCTGTGCTGTGGAGGCTGTGACCAAGATCGCAACAGATGGGTTGTGAGGTCCACAGAATCCACCTGGGACAAGACATCAGGGGTGACACGTCCTCTAGGTTCTTCCTATTCTCTGTCTTCTGGTCAGGTATAGTGGGCTGCAGCCCACTCTAGATGCCATTAAGCAGAGCCAGGGCAGAGTAGGATCACCCATGAATCTGGCCTTGGTGAAAAAAAGCACCAATGTAGGAACAGTATAGCCTAAGAGTACCTGCCACCTCCTAGAGGTACTTGCTGGATCCCACGAGGGAGAGACCATCTATTGAGGTTGGCACTACTCAAGTGGCTGTTCTTTTGACTCACCTACTGTTCTTCAGCATCCCCAAGCCCCTGCCCTAGAGGCCTCCATTATTGCCTTACCTTCCTCCAGGATCAGGCTCCCATTCTCTACCCTCTTCAATCCCTCCAAGACTGGTCTCCCACCCTCTTGGAACTGTTGTAGTTTATATCGAAAGTATCCCCCAAAGTCTCACGTCTTCCGAGGTGGAGCTTTGTGAAGATGATGGGATTGGGGGGAGGGGCACTGTACATTGAATCAAACTATTCATGAAGTCTTAGCTGTTAGGAGGTAGGGCCTAAGGCATGACCTGGAGGGTGCACTCTTGTCCTTGGCTTCTCCCTTCAAGCCAGAGGACCATGGATTGATCCCACTGGAGCTGTGAATCACATAAATCTCTTGTCCTTTGACCTGGGAGTGCCAGGAATTTGTCTGAGTGATGGAAAAGTGACCATGGAAACTCTCTTCCCCAGAAGTTTCAAAGAGTTCTTACTCAGCTTTCCCCACACAGAGCACCGCTTCAGAGGCCATCCCTGTCCATGCCATGAAGGAAATCTCCCACCTCCTGATTTCAAGGGTGCTCTCTGTGGTGTGATCCTCCACAGTGCGCATCCACTTTGCACAGCACTGCTCCCCTGGGTATTCAGCTGCTTACTGCCTGTACCTGCCTAGAGCAGGAGCTCCAGGAACATGGAGCCAGTTACCCTCATGCCATGTCACAGACCCAGCACACACTAGCGACTTGGCTCTCAGCAGGTGCACCACAAAATTTTTTGAATAAATAAAAGAACCACAGGAGGCAAGTGAATTGGAATTCAGGTACCAGCTCCTCTGAGAGGAATCCTCAAGTAACCTGGGAGGAAATTGCCCAGGACACTATCAGAATCCCAGGCACTGCTCAAGGCCCTCCACGTGAGCATCCACATGAGTGGAGTTGGAAGCCAAGGGGCAAGGGAGGCAGGGAAGTCTGCGGGAGGCATCCTGAAAGAGGTGGCCTTTGGCTGTCTTCCAAGTCTCTCTTCTTCCAGGTGGAAGGAACCACAAACACAATTAAGGCAAAGCTATCAGCAACCTCTTCAGAAGATGGTGGCCATACTGCTGAATGAGATAGCTTCTACCACACCATCTACTCGATTTGTTTAAAATTTGTCCATCTGTCTGCCATTCCATCTGTTCAATTTCTCCTTCACTGCCAGAAGGAGAAAGGCTCACAGAAACATGAAGAGACCTTAATCCAGAGAAGAAAGTGCAGTAAGATAGATATTTTAAAGCAACCTATGACCCATTTGCTGCAACAATTATTCTAAAATATTTGCTATACCTTCCTTTTTACATAATTTAAGGACTTCTTTCTCTCTTTCAAAAAGAAAGAAAACTCCAGAAGTCTCTACTTTCAGCAAAGCATAAATTCCCAAAAGATTTCTACATAATTTATTTTATTTAAAAAAAAAAAACTACTGTAGCTTTTAAGATCTTCTTAAGATAATTTACAGCCACCTCCTATATGAGGGTGGGGTGGGGGTGGGAGAAGGCAGGAGGAGATCTGGCTGCGAGAATTCTTACCTAAATGACACTAAGAAGGAGCAGGGCTGATCTTTTTGGAAATGCATTTGGTCAGTTGCCATAACTTGTGGGGTCGAGTTTTCTCCAGGGAATGATGCACCGGGAAAGGAGAGAAGATGATTTGGAGATAACATCTCCCTTGGAGACCTGTTTTGCCATATTCTTTTTTAAACAAAGAAGACATCTTAAGCACCTTGCAATATCTTTCATTTAATAGTTGGCAGAAGGCAAGTCCCTGATGAACGCTGGCCTGTGTCTTTCTCTTTAACCAGCTGAGTGATCCAAGCTTTTAATATAGCCGTTCCAATTATTGTAAAAGTCATCTAGTACCTTATAACCACAAATATTGACAGTTTATTGCACAACACATTCCTGACATTTGAAGGTCACACCATACATAATACATACTCTTTTATAAAAGTGTCTGGAACAAAGAGATACATGATAAGCAATTACCTCTCCCAGCTCGTATGTATGTACAGTTTGGGGCCGGCTGCAGGTTGCACGGGAGGCATACGCACCATTTTAAATAATCTATTAAGGCAGTGCAGAGGCATTCATGATGGATAATTATGAAATGGCTCGTGTGCACGCCGTGGCAGGATTGGCTGGCTGGGGCATGGGGTCTGAGCGATTCTTCTCCGCTGAGTTCGGGTCACAATGCCACTTCGCTGCACAGAGCCTTGCCTCACTTCACAATCAGATTTTCCCCTCAAAGCCATTAGGCATAAAAACTCAACACTATGTTCTTCTTTTTCATACTGGTTTACAAGTAGCTGAAAGGAATTTTAAAAATCCACGGGGCCCATTTCAGAGGCCCCCTAAGGGGTGCTGACCCCAGCTCCGATGGCACAGCCCCCTCCTCTCAGGCTGTAGCATCCACAGAGACCTGTGGCACTCCAACCCTGACTTACATCCAGCAGAGGCATGAAGCTGTCGGGGCAAAAAAATAAACAAATAAAAGAGCGTGAAGGGAGTTCCGAAGCACTTGGCCGACACCAAGATCACCCTGCAATCTCCAGGGGACATTGGGAGAAGAAAGGCACTGCTCATTGTCCCTTCACCATCAGTTTCACTGTCTCACACCACTTGTAACTTCCAGAGTGAGATCTAATAGACAGGTTCCAATCACAGAAGAACCAGGAGGCTTTGCAATCCAAAAGACCTCAAGTCACAACCAGGCTCACCAATTCTTAGTTGTGCAATATCAGACAAACTACATAATCTCCCAGAGGTTTAGTTCCCTTATCTGCAAAATAGGGACGATCATAATAATTCACACCTCAAGTGACTGTGGCATAAGGTGCATAAATACTTGTTTTATTGCCCTGTTCAGGTCACGCTCCGATTAACAGTAGCCTTTAATGTTAATATTGCCAAAGGGACACCTTGCATGCCAGCATGCCAAGGGGAAGACCCGAGCCTCACTCTGCCCACACTCCAGTCTTGGGGAATCAGACACATACAGAGGTCCAGAATGGCAGGATATTTTCCTTTCCTGGGAGGTCCAGGTCACAGCAGTTTCTCCCAAGCTCTAAAATCCCAGGCAATTCTCCCAAGTTACCAGTGGAAAACAATTCAAGCTGCAATTGAGCTCTGCATAGATGACAATCTTTAATCACAGATGAAGCGGCAGGTCATTAGAATCTACACCAAGCTCCCTTCCTGAGGATACTAATGGCTCCTGTGCAGCACATATACATGCATTTGGAAACACAAATATATATCCATATATAAGTATATATTTGTATTAAAATAATCGGCAGGCCCTCAAGATAATCAAAAACCCTTCCAAGAGTAATTTTATGCAGCCTTTTCGGATGAATGCCCTAAAATTTAAGGCACAGAAACAACATGATTTCTACAACGATGACATGTTTATTAGCATTAAATCCCAGGAAAGAGGGCCTATTTATAAAGAGCACATTTCTGCATCTGAAAAGCATGCCTAGTAGGATGTGTGTGTTTCTTTAAGAAGCTATTCTGTTTTAGAGGGTAGCAGGGAAGACAAGGCATCACGTGACCAGGAGGTTGCTATGGTAAATATGCATTTTTTATTGAAGAGTAAACAGTGGCAGAAAACAAGTGTCAATTGCCAGCTCCGAAGTCACTGCCATTTTCGAGCTACGTGTACTCATCTAGCCTTCCTCATTCGAGAATCTGTATCAGAGGAACAGCATCACTGAATGCAGATTAAACATCTTTTTTTTAAAAAAAATAAATGGTGAGGTCTTCGGTACCTTATAGTGCTAAGTATTTTATTTTGTGTGTAAAAATTACCCTTAAAAAACTAACCACCTCTGCCAAAGAGTCACAGCACAGATTTTTCTGGAGATGTGTTTGCCAGCTGGGGGACCTCCAAAGCACAAAACCTTTGGCCTTGGCTAAGGCCACAGGGCAAAGAGTCCAAGAAGACAGTGCCAGGGTCACCCTGCTATCTGCTGCCCTGGTACCTGCAGACAAATGGCAGCCGGAGTCAAGCCCTGTGGATGCTCTCCCATTCTGCTGTCAGGGTCCCTGCAAGGCTCACATTCCCAGCTGCTCAGGGGGCAGGGAAGATTATTCTACAGGGCTGTCGCACTTCCAGCAAAGTGTTCTTCACCTTTTGTCTCTTATAGCAATTATAGGAGTGTGAGTTTATTCCTGGTAGTTTTGGTGAGAAAACTTTGTTTCCCTGCAATATAACTACCTTTATGGTCTTTCTATATGTCACTCCCCAGTTTTAACCCTAAAGAGCTCACAGTCCCATGGAGAATGGGTCTTCCAGCAGCCTCACCGTACTTTATCCTTCTCTGATACCCACTCTCCTTCATATACCTTATAAAGTGCAGAGCACAACGGCAGGGACTCCTCCTCCACACCTGGAGCAGCAGGTGTCGAAGCAATGCTGACCGAAAGTACCCTCCAGAAATGGATGGGTGAGTGAAGTGAGCAGTCCTGGCTCCCAGGCTACCTACCTGGGTAGCAGTTTCAAGGGCCAAGTTCAAGTCTGCACATTCTTCCTGGGATCTAACATAGAAGTATCAGATGTTGGCAGACTTCTCATAGGAATTGTACAGGCTCTGGGAATTCCACAGTTTAGACCAAAGGAAGCTTGACCAGGGACAAGGAACTCACAAAGCAAGTTGAGTACCCTAGACATGATGGGAAGGGACCCATGGGCAGCAGAGCAGTGACTGAAAGTCCCTGGCTATGCACAGAGCCCTTCCAGCCCTCCCCAACCACGGAGACACACACAGTAGCTTTTCCTTCTGCCTGAAGGGACTGGCTCATACATCAGAAGGCCTCCTTAAGGTTTGTTTGACTTCAAGATCTGAATTCAGATCTCCACTCAGCCAGTGCCAGCTCTGAGATCCTGAGCAAACTATTAATGCTTCATGAGCTTTAATTTCCTGATGTGTAAAATCAGGTAGCAGTGTTCATGTTAACGGAATCTGTTCATCTCCTCAAATGCAGGTAGTGTGTTGGAAAGGCCTTTGTGTTTGAGTCTTCCAGTGTTACCATAGCAAAGCAGGAAAGTCACTGGCTCTGGGAAGACAGCTCTGGGTCCATTAGGTGCTGCCACTTGCTAAAGTTGCCCAGCACTCAATGCTGCTCATCAAGTGAGGTTTTGCAATTCCTTGTGAAAACCAAATGAAAGGAAGAGACATCTGGTAGACCCCTATTTGTCTCCTATGTGGTTCAAAGCACAGTACAGATAAACCAGGATAAATCAGCGGGTGACAAGTCCTTCAGTGTAGTCATACAGGAATTTCCTTCCCCTACACATTCCAGGCAGGATGCATATAGTCAAAGGCCACCAACCAATGAGGAAGTAAGCTGGGGTACTAAGAGTGAGTCTTCATGCACTCCTGCATTCTCTCACTCACAGACTCACATCTCACTGTGTCCCTGTTTACTAAGCATCCCTTTGAGGTGAGCAGGTGGGAGGACAGGAGAAAGAGGACCAGAGAGAGGACAGTGGATTTACGGCCACAGCCAATCCTTCACTGTCTCAATCCCCAGCAGACAATTATTCTTCACATCTCTGTCAAGTGTCCCATTCATCCAGATGTCTGGCAGAGGCACCTGTACAGGTCATGAAGTCTTTCAGCTTGAACTCAAGGAATCTACACTAAGAGACCTTCTGGCCACCCCATGTGCTATCTAGGAAAGCAAATGGGTAAAAAGCTTTAGAGCTGTAGGCAGCAGGCAGTGACACAGGCTGGGATGTGGTTTTTAGGGGCAAAGCTTGTGATCCTTCCTAGAAATGTCCCTCCATGACACCTAAAGAGAACCACAGATGCAGGTCCTCTGAAAGCATCACAAACTCCCTCTCAGCATTGCTGGCCCAGCAGATATGAACTTCCCTGTCAAACCTTGGAACCACATACTTCCCTGTGCTGAGATCTGAGAAGATAACATCAGTTCCAGGCAGCCTCCACCCTCGTCCTTTCTGGCTCCTCCTGCTCAGTCACCAGGGATCAGGTCCAGCACCGCTTGCCTGACCTTCCAGACTAAACCTGTTCCATTTCTCAGAACTTCGCCCACACAACACCTGTCAGGAGTTTGCACCTAGCACAGAATGGGTATCCTTCATCTAAAGGTGTGTACGCCCTTCATAAAAGTATGCATAGCCAGAGTATTTCTAAAGTATGTGAAAATACGCAGTAAGGTAGCTTAGAGATGACACTCAAGCCTACACAAGAAGTTCATTTATCTTTTGTGACACTATATATATAAAGCCTTATAGCCTAAAGACAACTTTACATGATATTTTTAGTGCACCTCTGTTTTCATTGTTTCCTGTCATACATGATCAAGTGCAGAATTTTCCACTCAGAAACTTTTAGATTTTGGAATTTTAGCTACACAGCACTCAATCTGCGTGTCTGTGTGTGTGAGTGTGTGTGTGTGTGTGTGTGTGTGTGTGTGTGTTACCTATTTAATATCTCTCTCTCCCACTACAGTGTCTATTCTTTAAAGGCTGGTATAGGTTCTATTTTTCTCCTCCTCCTGGCTTCCAAACTACTTGGCACAGAATGGGCTCTCAGAAAATACTGGTAAATGGATGGATGGATGGATGGATGGATGGATGGATGGATTGATAGATTGATTGATTGATTGATTGATTGATTGATTTGGAGAGGACTAGGAAGGCTCCACAGCAGTAAAAATCCCAAAAGCTGTCTTTGCTTTGTGAGTGTCCCCCCTCTCAACCATGTGACACTGAGTCCCAAGTACAGTTGGCTGATGTCTGAGAGCAGAGAGGCTATAGCAGTTCTCCCCAGGAAGGACGGAGACAAGGATACAGGAAGTCCAACCTGTGGGCAGGCTTACCCCCAGTCCAGTGCAGCCACCTTTCCCAGATCTCCAGGCTTCTTTTTCAGTCTGTTCCTAACAGGATGCAGGGTTCCAACTGCCAGAGTCTATCCCCGTAGAAGAGGAGCAAAAGGAGTAGAAGAACTGGCCTGGGCCCCTGGAGCCAACCTTCTCCCACTGTGCTGCTCAAGGCTCCATGCATCCCTCCCCCTGCAGGTCCCTTCCCCACCCAACCAGCCCACCTGGAGCCCCAGGGGCATAGAGATGAGGTTTTGCTCTGCAGCAGGGCTGGTGGCTCTTGGGAGCCCCACTCAGAGCTGGGTAGAAGGAGGCAGGTGACATGATTTGGGCAAAGAAAACTATGGGATATGAGCTTCTGGGGCAGGACCACTGCTGGTGGAAACAGCGAGTCCAGCCCCCGGGGCAGCACATCAGGCCGTTCGTTCTGCCTCAGTACTTCCGCTGAGTTTCAGGGCCTGAGGAAAAAGTCTGCCCAGACATATGTTCTTGGGGGCGTCCCTACATGCGCCGCCAGAATGAGGAAGAACACTTGGCTCTCCCATCTGTGTGGGGCTGACTGGATGCTCCTTTTCCTCAGCCTGGAACGCACAGTCCTGCAGGCTTCCTCCAACCCTCCTCCTCCGTCACCCATCCTTTGGTTGGCCGCCACCCAAGATTTACTTGCAGCAACCCTTTGGTCTATGGCTCACTGTGCCCCTCTCCCCAAGTCTCTAGCAAGGTACCTGGCACAGGGCAAACACTAAATACGCATTGATTGCCTAAGTTACAATTGGACAAGATGACACCACTTTGCTGTGTTAGACACTAGTGACTTTTTTTTGTTTAATAGGGGGAAGCACTTTCCTGTTCCCCGTAGAAGCCCTCTGCACTAATGTTCCAAGGGGCACACACACAGTGCTCAGGGTCCTGTGACATGGATTGCTAGCCCGTAACTGAGAGAGACAACTAAATGTTACAAGGTTATTCAAAACTCCTGCCCCTTATCCTCTGACACCTCCTCAGGGAGAAATGGCAAGGGAATACATTTCCTCATCTGTATGTTAAAGCACGGTTATAATCCACCTATCATGATTGCAATTTTGGGAATCAAAACGGAGATCCAAAACAGCAGTGTGATCTACATTTTAGCCACATATATTATAATAAATTAAGTCAAAGAAAGTGTTCTGCATTAACCATCACTCAATTCCTTTAATACCCTACAAGGATGTGGAAGAAAGCTGTCCTCCAGAGAGCACGGCCTCTCTGCCTGCAACCCAGGCGTCCACACTTCTGTTGTCCCACTGCCTGCAAAGAAGAGTTACACAGCCAGATGCTGGTTTACAGCAGGGTTGTGCACTCAGAGCATTAACTGGACTGAGCTTCTGCACCCTGGGCTCAAAGCTGCCCAGGGCTACAGACAGGCTGCCAGTCCTTCCTGGCCATGGGCATAAAGCGTCCATCAGGCAAGGCGGCCGGCTGCAGGTGAGAGGGCAGCACGCTGATACTTGCAGCCACACAGCTCAGTAGGCCTGAACTAGGGAGCAAGGGGACACATTAGCTGTCCCCAAATGACTGTGACCATGTCCCTTGGGCTTCTCTTTCTATTTGGGCATCATGTGAGGATAGGGTTCCCACTGAGATGGAAAGATTCCGTCACGCAGGGCTTTCTTGTGCTACATTTGTTTAGGACACCTACAAGCAGGGCAGCTCACTGACATGCAGCCAAGGCTGGAAGCTTCTCCTGAGAAGCTCTGCTTTCTTCCCTGCTGGGTCATTGGTCCTGAGATGTGATGGTTGCAGGGCTCCGTATGAGTGACCCCCCTTTCCTGTCCTCAGTACCTGGCCACCCCCATCTACCATCTATCTTCAGAATCTGCCATCTCCGCCGAGCTGATCTGGATGCCCTTTCCAGGTCTAAAAACAGCCTTAATAACCTCAGTTGAGCAAACAAGGCAGAAGCCTCCAGTCTAATTCTCATAATTATGATGGGTCTATTATTTCAAAGCCAGTGATGATTGTGGGGTCAGGTACTCAGAGGAAGAGGAAAGACACATTCTTTAAAGCGATAGCAAATCTCTTTGATTCTTCACTGTAATGCCAAATTGCATCCAGAAATGCTAAAACATGTGCTCAGAACCTTAGTCAAATTTCAAAGAAGCCTCGGGAGGAAGGGCAGTGATCAGAGAGAAAGATGGAGCCAACAGAGGGCCCAGCAATTTGAAGACTGCGTCCCAAGCCTTGGCAGCCGCAGGGCCTAAGCAAAGCGGGCAGTGACATTTTTTCCCTGCTGTGCTGGCCTGAGGGGATCTCTGCTCCTCACCATGCCTGGCCTTCACCCATCTGCTCTGACTGGGAAAGCCACGACCCTCATCTGTCTCTCGAGGTGCTTCCGACAAACTCTGACCAGCCTACTCTCTCAACTTACCTGAAACGTTTCTACCCTGGGCTATGTTCGTTTTTGGATTGCTCACTAATTTCTAGCTTGCGTTTTGATTCCAGCTTGCTTACCAAGAACACTCCATGGGTCTCCTGTCTCATAATCACCAACAAAGCTGAGCTAAGGGCTGGCCCACAAAATTACTCAATAAACATGAATTGGTCGACTTTTCCATCAAAAATGCACCATTATTATCCTCTCCAGGGCTTTCTTCACAGAGCTTCTTCAAAAAGAAGGAAAACTTCGGCCAATGACTGAAAGCACTTTAGCCTTCCTTGCCCAGTTTTTCTGCCCCTTGGTCTATGTTCACAGCACTGCTCCCATGCGTGTTCCCAAAGCTCTTATTTCTCTCAGCTAATAATAAGAACAAGTGCACAAGATAGGTGCAAATCAGGCAGTGGCCACGCATGAAATGGTGGTCCAGGACCACCATGGGCAGCCACAGAGGAGGCTTCTGGAACTTTCCAATGTTGTGTATGCATCTTGTAGTGAGAAGCCAGTTCTCTCCATGTTCCTCATCCCTCTTAGACAGTGGGCCACACGAGGCACATCAACAGGAGACATTTGTGCTTTCTGCCCTTCCCCCTGTGTGGGCACAACTCTCAGAGGATGTGAGATTCTCCACTGGGTCCTTTGTGGACATTTTCTTTGTTATCTTTGAAATTTTCCATGAAGAAAAGGAAGATAAAGAAGAAATTTTACATCTACTTCCACTGTGCCCACTGTGGCTCTGAGGCTGAAGGGTAAGTCCGAGAAAGTCCCTTCCTTTCATCAAACGTGCTCCTGGGGTCCATCTCAGATCACTTGCTGAAGTATGATTTTGTGTCAATAGCATAAGATACACTGAATAGAAAATCAGAGGCTAAAGTTTTCTTTTTAATCCTGATGGAGTTTACTATGTTCAAAGATGGACAACATAAATATACAGAAAGTAACAGTAAAAGTACTGAAATCTGAACTAATGTTAACATAAACCATAATGCCTACTATTATTATAAGTATGACACAGGCTGACATTTATAGAGCAATTCTATGTAAGATTGAAACCCATCCCCTACACAGCACTATGGAGTAGGATGCATTATTACGTCCACTATACAGATGAGAAGACTGAGGTACACTGAGATCCAATGCAGAAGGCAGCAGTGTAGGCTGGAGCCGAGCTCCCCTGGCTCCCAACACTAACAGGGAGGGCTCTCCACACGTTGCTAGGTGGAGATGGAAGGACAAGATGACCTGTAGTGTGCTGGGCACTGAGGCAGGAATGGAAGACAGGAGCCCAGCTTGGAAAGGAGGGCTGGTGAAGACAGACTGCTGATTCAGGTGCTGTGGAAAGAGTGTGTCCCACAGGA
>PVKN010009415.1:20000-23807 GCA_004027915.1 Capromys pilorides
TTTTGACATAGATAGATACATCCCATAGTAGCATGTTGTACAGCTTTAATATACATAATATTTTTTTTTAAATCACCAGCAAATCAACTTGCAAGTTTCACCCTCTTAGGTTCAGTTAGAAGAGATTTCCATGTAGCCACTAAAAAACAGAGCACATACTCACACCTACAAATTTAGTCAATAAGGAAAGGAATCATTATTGGTTAGTTTGTGGCATGTTATGGTGAAGAATAAAAAATGAACTAACAGGACTTGATCTGTGAAGCCAGCACCATCACTCTCCGAGCGGGAGTTTTATCCTGCCAAAGCCCAGGCAGCTCAATTCTTCCTCACACACCACTTAGATATGAAGCCAGCACCGCCCGCCACACCTGGCTGGCTCCTGCCACTTTCCCATTCTCTCTGTGGGCTATAAAGCCTGTCACAGCCTCACATCCCATATAATTGAATCAAATCAGCCTCCCAACCCTGGTTCCCTGCCATGGTTACAATGCCCCTTCTGAAGAAAGCTTCCTTAGACAAACTGGACCTGGCACTCAGTCTTCTTGTCAGGAGAATGGGGCTCCAGTGTTTCTGACCAGGTCTGGTCCTATCCAGGCGGGGTGCTGATCAATGCAGAAGGTAAGAATGACAACAAGAAGCCCATGCTCCTGGCCACAGCCCTACTTCTCCTGCATGGAGCCCCCTGCCTGAAGCTGCCTCCGCTCCCACTGTCACCAAGACAGGACTCGGAACTTGTAGTCAGAGGGTGCAGCACTACCCCTATGTGTAGACTGTGATGCTACTTTGGGTTCTGTCTCTCACTGTGGCTTTCTAGAAGGCTAGGACCATGCTGAAGGCCTGTGCTGCTGGACTGGTTAGTAAGAAGCCAAGCAAGGGCCCTGGGGACACCAGCCCTGAGAGGCTCAGCTTGTAGGGAAGAGAGAGCTGCCGGTTTGATACCCCTTTTGCTCTCCACACTCGCAGGGACACAGTGTTACAGACCTTGTCCTACTGAAGACAAGCGGAGAGACGCCCCACGCACTCTTCCATGAAATCAATACTTACCATTTATCACTCTCTCAGTGTTTGGAATAAAGCAGAAAACAAGACAGATGAGGTTCCTGCCCTCATGGATCCTGAAGTCTTACAGAACAGAAAGACATTAACCGAATAATTACCTAGATAACCAAATCTGACATTATCTATGGAAGAAAAAAAAAAATCACAAGCAATTCTAGGTACATAAAAGAAGACAACCTCTTAAAAACACATGGGCCACATGCCTAATTTTCTCTGGTTATTGTTACCTGCTAGGTTAAAACAGTCATAATACTTGAACTTTAAATGCTCATATACAGTATAATTTTAACTTTCTCTGATTAAGGTGCTTCAGCTGTTTCTTCATTGAATTGTCTTATCTTCCATTAATCTTTTAACCTTTCCCTTGTAATCTTTTATTCCTCTTTTGTAATACCTTTTAGATTATGTTTTCTTTATCTATTCATCAATGGCTTTTATGCTTTATATCTAGAACACTGTCAAGTTTTATCTTTTTTTTAAATCTCTAAGCTAGCTTTCTCTAATTTTGAGAATTCTGTTCTTAAATATATTGGCTATGTTACACTGATTTACTATCCTTAACTGGTTATGGATTGATTGATTGATTGATGAT
The DNA here is from genome assembly GCA_004027915.1 of Capromys pilorides. Classification (NCBI taxonomy): domain Eukaryota; kingdom Metazoa; phylum Chordata; class Mammalia; order Rodentia; family Capromyidae; genus Capromys; species Capromys pilorides. The sequence continues at coordinate 21,655 of PVKN010009415.1, forward strand.
TGAATGGCTGTAACACTGGGGACAGAACCCAGGGTCTTATAGTGCTAGGCAAGCACTCTGTCACTGAGCTATATGCCCAACCGACATAAATGATTCTTTTAAATCTTGTCACATTTCACTTTACCCTTTTCAATCTTACCTTTTTCAACTACCCATACCTCCAGTTTGTTCTTCTCCTCCTTGTAATCTCTTATTTTGGCCTGTTTTCATCTTTAGTTTTATTATTCTCCATTATTTCACATTTATATTCTGTAGTATGTAGTTGTGTCCCCCCCACCCCCACCCCCTTCCCATTTGGTTCATAGGTAGACAGGAAGTAGCACCTTCACCTCCTGCTGAGGTTGGACAGTTGATACCTTTTTCCTCCCAATGACCCTCAAGTTGTCCCTCTGGTCCCTTTCAGGTGATGCCTGGCTCCTTCAGTAATGAGTCGTGAGAAAAACAACCAACCAAACAAACAAACAAACAAATACAAACCCACGCAAGCTGGTTAACAAGGAAAAGCCATGGCTGAGGAGCACCTCCTTAAGGCCGTCCCAAGCCACCTTAGCTCCTCTCTGTTATTCAAATGATGCTGTTTGCCAATTTCAAGGTTGGTACTGCATTTCAGGTTTTTTTCAGTAGTGTTCCAGATTGTTTTCTGTGTTGAAGTTAGGAAGGTTCTGCCTGGGGAAAGACCTGCCTGGAAAAGCAGGTATAAGCAAATGGGCATCATGGAAGGGATCAACTGGGGGAGGTGAGGACCGTTTCCATAGACTGAACCACACAGAGGTGCCTCTCTTTGCTGAGACAGTCTACAAAGCCAGCTGGGGCCTAGATGAGACACAGTTAGGTTTTGCTTCAATCCCCTTCCCCACAACAGATACAGCTTCCTTGTTCGAGATTGGTTCTATCTGATTAGAAAACTAACACGTGTTAATTGCAAAAGGTTATAAACCAAAGAGATGTGTAAAGAAGGAAAAACTCACTTAACTCTTCCACTGCGAGATAATGATCCTCAACATTTTTCTGTATATCCTTTCAGATTTTTCTAGGAAGACTTACAGTTTCATTTTTACAGGAAAGGATCATATTATAAAAATTGTTATTGTAATCTCCTTTTGCCACTTAATAATATATGGTGAATATTTCTGCATGTCAAAACACAGGGCTATGCTATCATTTTTAATAACAGTGTAGGTTTCCATGGGAAGGGAATCAGAGTTTCCTTAACAGACTTCTTCATGCAGTGCTCCTCAACCATCTCCAAAATTCTATCATTATAAATTAAACTTCAATGCATCTTCTAGGTCAAACACCTTTGATTATCCAATGCAATGTAACATGATATAATAATTTCACCAAAGACAAATTAGGAAAACAAGACTTAGTCAGAGGGTCTCTGATGTTTGCTAAATTATTTTCCAAAAGCCACTGCCCATCTTTCTCCCAACCTTACAGATGGCATTTATTGTTATCAATGTCATAAATCTTGGTCAATCTGAGGAACAAATCAATAAGTAACCCAAAACTACTCTTTAGATGTTTCCTTTGATGGGTAATCAAGTGAAAATACTTTCATAAGTGTCCTGGCCATTGCCTTTTCTTCCTCCAGGAATTGTGTGTTGGGATTTTGAGGACCGAATGATAGCCCCACTGGAAATAGGTACTACATCGCAGATTCTTTAGACCTCTTGGCAATCGTGAGAGCTGCGTGCAGAAATGGACGTGGCAAGGGGCACAAATGGAATCTGCAGAGGCTAAAGCTGCCAGGCAGAGAGGGCGTGTTCAGGAAGTCGATCAGGAAGGATGGAAGGGAGAAAAGGAGGCACATGGGGGTGGGGGAGAAGGAAAGGCAAGGAGGGAGGGGGAAAGTAGTATCTACGTCATACAACCTTGGCAGAGGTAGTACTGGGAGTGTTTTATGAAGGTCCACATACTTAGTAGGATTTGTAGGTACTTTCCATATTAAGGCCATAAACCCCATATCAGTCACATTTCCTAACTGGATCTGCATCCTCTGTCCCTGTTGCTCTGTCTCTGTCTCTCTGTCTCTATCTCTCTGTCTCTCTAGGTGTGTCTGTCTGTCTCTCTGTCTGTTTCTCTGTCTCTGCCTGTCTCTCTCTCTCTCTCTCTCTCTCTCTCTCTCTCTCTCTCTCTCTCTCTCTCTCTCT
>PVKN010009416.1:0-23807 GCA_004027915.1 Capromys pilorides
AGAAGAGGAGAGAAGGAGAGGGGAGGGGAAGGGAGGGGAGGAGAAGGGGGGAAGAAAGGAGAGGAGAGGACAGGAGAGGAGAGGCCAGGAGAGGGGAGGAGAGGAGGAGGAGAGGGGAGAGAGAAGCAGAGATAGGCAGGGAAAGATGGAGACAAAGACATAGAGACAGATGCATACAGGGAGACAAGGACAGAGAGAGGTGGAACTGGAGATATGAGGCCAGTCAAGCTACTTTCCCTGTCTCCTGCCTCCCGGGGACATCATGTGGTCAAGGACTATCCCAAGTGACATGATGTGAGAGGATCCAGAGGAACAGATGGTGGCGTGGCACCTGCAGCTGCTGGGGCTGCCCTGAGGACTGTACTCAGCACAGCTGCACACAAGCTGGGTTAGTAGGAACACCCGGTCCCAGTCAGACATTGGCCAGAGCCAAGGACACTGGCCTGGGGTCTGGACACAGCCTCTCTTGCAGCCTCACTGCTGTGCAGGCTCAGCCACCCTCTGACCCTTTGTCTTCTCTTTGCTCTACACCCTGCAGGGCAGGTGAGGTGGGGGTAAGAGGGAAGGGTGACCTCTCACCCCTTCCCACACATGCACCTCCTACTTGCCAAGAAAAACCATCAACACAACAGCAAACAGAGAAAGGGCAATGAGGACCAGCCCAGCCTTCATCTGCTCGCTCACTCTAAACAGAAATCGCTTTCCCTAAACGGCAATCAGTCCCCGATGGCCTCCTTTCCAGCCCTTTCCAAATGCCTTGTATGACAATGAGTGATTTGTAACAACATCCAATCAGGCGCACCTAACCTTCCCGTAATTGCCTGTCCTTTTCAGCGTTCTTAAAAGCTTTCCAGTGGAAAAGAACAGAAGCTCCTTGTCAGAAACAGACTATTATACAGAAAAGAGAGACACCCCAGCCCCCAGCCTCCCAGCCAGCTTCCCTGCCATGCCCAGGCCCTTGTCCCCTGCAGGAGGAATTCACATCTGGTGGACACAGCCTGGAGCAGCTACCACCTGCTGGTGAAGGCTCCCAGCTGTTCCTCTCCCCAGGCTGCTCCAGACTCCAAAGCCCGGGTCCTGCGAGCTACAGTGCACCCTGCAGACTCCTGCACTTCCTTGCAGCCCAAAGGAGCGGGCAACAGCAGCATTTTTCACTTCCCACCTGATTTTCCAAAAGGAGCAGAACCAAGCACCAGGAAAATGCAGAGAAGAGGCCGGTTCCATAGCGCAGGTAGAGAGAGCCCAGATGGAGATGCCACAGGCGAGGCCTGGATCCCAGATAAGCGCCACACTCATGCTCTGCCCTCTGATGGAAAGGACAGCACTGTGCTGCTGGCCCAGGGGTGGCACCACTATGGGGACAATTTCTCAGGTCCACCCTGGGCAGACAGCTCAACTTTGTGACTTACTGAGATCCTGGAGCTCAACTGGGCCAGGGCAGTTACTCAGTGTGAAGGCATGGGATCTGATCCCCATTGCTGCAATAAATTTCTTCCCCTCCCTACATCCTCACAAGCATTTGCTGTTATTTGATTTGCTGCTCTTTCTGCAGATGTAAAAATAAATGAACAACCCACCAAGTCACAGTCAAGACAGACAGGGAAGGGGCTGTGGGATCAAGGGTCCCAAGGGTAAAAAGAATAGAGATTCTCCAAGAAAAAAAGCTGTAGAGGCCATGCACAAATACCTCTGGATCTGGCATTTGTGTCTGGGAAGCACTGGGTAGATACCTCACTCCACCAAACACACTGAGCTCTCACTCCCCAGTACCCTGGACTTGCGGGCCACCATTCAAGTGGCTCTGTCCTCTGCTCTGAGGATAGTTGAGGGGATCCTCTCCTTTGAATATTTGCAAAACAGTAACCATTTCCTCTACCAAACTAAATGCTTCCCAAGGGTTTTTCCTAATCCCATCTCTAGCACCAGCTCCCACTGTGCATGTGCTAAGGAAGCGCTGGCCCTCAGGCCTCCAGCTGGTCCAGCCAGAGATTCAGCCTCTAAAACACCCCCACCTCCCTGCCCAGCTGCTGCTCATGGCCTCTGTGCAGCCTGCAGCCTGCAGCCTGGGAAGGAGCAGGAACTATGTGCTCAGTCACTCTGTCCCAAATCCTTCTCTACTTTGAGTTACATCAAGGTCCAACTCCTCCAGGAATCCTGCCCTGCTGCTTGCCAGCCCAACCCAGGGCATCTCCCAGCCAGACGCAATCAGGATGAACAGTTTCCACAGCACACTGGGCACTTGACAGGCCCAAAGCTGCTTGCCTGCTGATGCATCTGCTCCCTATCCCCAGACAGACGTCGAGGCCTGTGGGAAGGGGCCCAAATAGACTTCTCTGTTCTCTCCCCAAGTTAAAATCTGTGAATTAACTGACTTGTGAAAGGTGCTGAGTTGTGCCAAGAAGGTTGCCTTTTATCCCTCCAGCTCCTCCCCAAGGCCAGCATTCCATCTGCTGAGGGTCTTGTGCTTGCAAGCCCTGTCTCTGTCCTTGGAAGTCTGCAGCCCAAACTCCTGGTGGCAAGTCTCAAGGGACTTTAGGAGAAATTCAACAAGAGTTTGCTAAAGGAGGCTGCTGCAAGCTGGCAGGAGCTAGTGGCAGGGCTGCTGAGCCTGTAACACCATCCCAGTGCCACCTCTTAGTGCCCTTCTCTTTCTTCACCTGCTCTTTGCAGGTAAACCGTGTCCTCTCCTGCTGTGGCTCTCATTCTATCTTAGTGGGAGCTGCTAAACACATGCTTGTCTCCTGCTTATCCACATCTTCACCAGCAGGGGAAGAAAGTAGGCTTCCACCAGGAGAAGCAAAGGGCAGGTTTGTGCATCTTCTCTGTGTTAAATCATTGCCCCGTGTGTGTACCTGAATGTGTGATGGGCAGAACCATGTGTGGGCTTTGTTACTCCTATCTTAAAGACAGCCAGTAACTGATTACAAACACAGACTACAAGAAGGCCTCATTTACCTGGGCATGGTGATGCACACCTATAATCCCAGCCTGCACTACTTAGCAAGATCCTGCCCTAAAATTTAAAATATAAAAAGAGCCTGGGTAGTAGTGCAGTGTTAAAGTCCTAGGTTCAATGCTCAGTACTCCCCCAAAAGTAGTGTCACTTCTACCTTTTTCTCTAAAGTCAAAGAGGTATGCTGAGCTAATCAGTTTCCAGATAACTGAACTTTATCCTTAGAAGGATGCAATAGAAACATGAATTTTTATTACCTAAATTAGTGTTGCAGAGGCAGCACTATTATTATGTGCTCTGTGGGCAGTAGTGAGGTTCATCACCTCAAAAACCTAACAACTTCAAGGGCCAGGGAGATAGCTTAGCAGACTAAGTGCCTCCTTAGGCAAGCACAGCAACCAGGGTTCAATCCCCAGTACCCCATGCCATGCCTGCCCCGCCCTTGGGCTTGCTGAATCAGCCACCAAGACTGGGCATGGTGACACATACCTGTAATCCCAGTACTGAGGAGGCTGAAAACAGGAGGATCGCTACAAGTTCAAGCCACACAGTGAGACACTGTACCAAATACATTTTTTCAAAAAAAAAACCTTAATGACTTCAGCCAAGTCCCACCACCCTATGTGCCTATGTGTGCTTCAATCCCTTACTGTCACCTGTAAAACTGTGTTGTATACACATGCCCTGAACAGCTGTTGCCAGGATTCAAGGATGCTGTGAGGAAGACCCCAGCACCAAGAAGTTGCAAGGTGCCTGTGACACTGCTTCCAAAACTCTCATGTGCAGTGTGAGTATAGAGTGTCACCCCAGAACCACCCTGGAGAATTATTCTTCCAGCTGCAATGCCATTTGTCCCTATCCCAACTGACCGAGTCTGCCAGGCTGTGCTACAGTTCCTTCTAACTCATCGTGGCTCTTAGCTCTCCCAGCTGGAGCAGCCTCTTCCTAATGCTACTGGTCTTAGGGGAAGTCTTTGTCCAGTCACCATCGCTTCTCATCTGTGGCACACAGCCAACTGTGTGCCAAAGGAACTTAATGCCTGACCTGTTCAACAGTAACCAATGTGCCTATCCCACAAAGGCAGAGAAACCTGACACTCCTGAAGCTGGGCTGAGCCCCAGGAAGCAAGCAGGTTGTCCAGTGCTGTAGGATGGGGCATCTGGGTCCCATGAAGAGAAATGATTTGTCCTAGATGCCTAGAGCAGGGACTACAATGTCAATCCCTTAATGTCCAACCCAGGCAATCCTTACCTGGCCTGAAGGAGGCTGTCCTAAGAGAGTGCGTGAAAAGGGGCAAGTGCCTTGAGCTTTTTGTGGTTTTCACATTTACATCTAAGTTTGCAGTCAAGATTCAGCTATGACTATATAGGACCATGAGTAATGAGACCAGAACCTTCTCCAGGGCCAACCAAAGGTGAGGCTGAGTTCTGAGCAAGAGCTTAGAGACCAAGATCAAAAATAGATGTTCAAAAAAATAGGAGCACAACTATTCAGATCTGCACTCTGTCTCCATGCCATCTCCTCTACAAGATATCCATGGTGACTGGGCCATCTCTTCTCCCAGGGCGCCTGTGTGTCAGCAGCATCTGCTGGGTGCTCACTGGAAGTGGTACGTGTGCACTCCACCCTGACCTGCCAAATCACAGGGCTCCTGGATTCTCAGCACTCATCATTCCTGTCCCCTTCTTGTCATGTCTTCAGGGACAGCCTCATGAGCACCAAGAGGGCCTGCAGGGATCCATGGCTGCCTTGAGTGCCCTGGGATGCAGGGTGGTCTCTGTCTGTTATCTGAGCCTTCCTCCTGCTCTCCTAATGAGTCCAGCCTGCGACACACAGGAAGTGTACAGCTGAGAAAGAGAATGTATGTCGTCCTGCTGTGAAGCAAGCCATTAGCAGGCTACTCGGAGAGGAAGGAGGAGCTCAGCTGCTCACAGACCCGGATAAGCATCGCCTCACTTCCCTGTCCTTTTCTGCTCCTCAAGTGCAATTCTGTAGGAAGGTAACTCGACCTTTGAGTGCATTTCATAATCTCCCAGGACCTCACAGGAGAGCACAGTGACAGGGAGAGCAGGGAGGCTGTGAGAGCACATGGCGGCCCCCACTCTGCCCCAGCTCACCTGCTGTGCAGTGGGTCTGCACTGTCACTTGGAAATAGGGTCCAGGATGGAGGAGGTCCTCCCACCTCTGCCTTCTAGAGGACTAGAAGTTCAGAGCCTTGGGACTTCAAAGGTTTCTCGAACCCTGCTTGATACCCAACTGATGCTACAGCTGAGGCCTCAGCAGAGCAGAAACTCAGGCTTCGAGACAGCTGTTTCCTTCTACAGGGCAGATGACAGTCTCGGGGTAAATCCTAGTGAAGGCCTTCATGTCTGCTGACTCGGACCCCTGAGGGGCGCTCCCAGATACCTGAAGTTCACCCTCACAGGCCCACAAGTCAGTTCACTTGCACTGTTTAGGTGGGACCTCTCATGAGTAGCACGACGCCTCTGTGTGCTCTCAAGGTCAGTGTGCAGAGCATAGCACCAGCATAGGAGCCACAGAAGGCAGGGACTTCTCCTCTCTATCCCCTGCTGTGTTCCCTGCACTGAGAACAATGCCTGATATCTGCAAGAAGCTCAGCAAATATAAGCGAAGCACTTTCCTGTGCCGGCCATGGCAAGGGTCTGGGTGAGACTCCTCTCTTCCCAGGCAGAGCTCACAGGCTGGCCAGAGGACATCAGAAATGAGCTGCACTGACTCCCCAACACAGGCTGCCCTCCTCCCCCTTGGGATGCAGCATCAGTGCTCACCCCCTTCTCTCTCCTGCCCGTCAGCTGTCGCTTGCAGCTGCATGCAGCTGTAGACAGTAGGGAAAGTTAGAAATCACAGAGAGGAAGCATAGGTCTGAGGCAGGGGCCTCTGCCTGCCTCCTCTGTCTCCCAATGGCACTTCTCACAAACAGCTCCATGCGCCCCAGCCCTGCCTTCTCCCACTGTATTTCTGGCTCAGGCTGGTGAGTGCTGGCCTGAGACACATGTCATCGCCTTGATCCAGTCCAAGTGTCACAGTCCACAGGTAAGGAAGCCAAGCTCCAGGGGCGGGGTGATTTCCTAAAGCCACACAGTTCGAAGCCAGTGTGCAGGTCTTCTCAGTTCCAATTTAAGGGTCTCTGCTCCTACCAACTATGTCCCTATGTCTCTGTCCATGGACATCAATCGCTTCTTATTTCCCACTGGCTGGAAAAGAAACATTAAAAAAAAAAAAAAAAAACAGATAAAGGAGATTGCTTGTTTACTCCTAGAGTAGAAATATATAGGCACGGTCCCTGTTTGCTTCATATTTTACTTCATTAGAGAATTGAAAATTGAAATAAGACACCAGTGCACATCTATGAGAACAGCTAAAACCCAACTTACTGGCACCATCAAATCCTGATATGGAGCAATCCAAGTACCCTTTATTGCTGATGGAAATGCAGATGGTTTGGCCACCCTGGTGGCCTCTGCCCACAAGTTTGGCAGAGTCTAACCATGTGATACAGTAGTCGCACTCTGTTCTTTTCCAAGTTGAGGTGAAACAGGCCTACACAAAAACACACAAAAGCATCTTTGTAACACCATTATTCATAATTGTTAAAACTCAAAAGCAACCAGCATGTCCTTCAACAGTGGATAAACAAGCCGTGGTGCATACATACAATACCATATTATTCAGCAATTTTAAAAATATGACCTATCAAGCCAGGAAAAGGCTTGGGGAAAAAAAATAAATATATTTCAGTAAGTGGTTGATATGTCAACTTGAGAACTGAGAAGTTTAGAAGCTTAACTAAGTGACTCAGCAGGGAGCCAGCATACTTACATCCTGACTCTGTAGAAGAGAAGGGCAGGGAGATAGTACAGGCAGGTGGTCCACATGCAACAGAAGGGAGGAAAGGAGGCTAGCCCTCCCACTTTTTCCCTTCCTGCTTTTGTTGTCCTTGGCTGCTTGGAACCATTGCCTCTGTGCCATGTGCCCCTCTGCCTTGGAGCCAGCTGACTATGGACTGAAACCTTCACAAGCTGTGAGCTAAATAAAACTTTCCTTCCTTAATTTTGGGTGCCAGGTATTTTTTCACAGCAACAAGAGAAAAGTAACCAAGACACTAAGTGGGAAAAAAAAGCCAATCTGAAAAGGCTACAAACTGCATCAATCCAACCAGATACTAGTCTGGAAAAGAAAGATGATCAAGACAGTAAAAAGATTAGCAATCATGAGGATATTCAGGAATGAATCCATGGAGCACAGACAATTTTTAGGGCAGTGAAACTTGTCTATGTGATATCATGTTGGTGGCTGCATGATGGCATGCATTTCCCCAGACCTGCACAACTATACAACACAAAAGTGAACTCTAACCTAAACCACTGGCTTTAGTTGACTACAATGCATCAGTCCTGGTTCATCAGTTGTAACATGAATGCAAAACATCAATAGTGAGAGCTATGTGAAGGAAGAGATAAAGGGTAAGAGAACTGCCAGTGCTTTGTGTTCAATTTCTCTTTAAAGTTGAAACTCCTCTTTAACATGCTCTTAATACACAGCAAAAGCTATGCCTAGAGTAAAAACAACTAGGCACTGTCTTGTTTATAGAACACATGAACTTTATTTGGTAACTGAGTCACCATGGAGCCAGGAGATAGGCTGGCCCACCTAGATCATCTTGGCTAACCTCGTATAGTGGCTGAGATCCAAGCTGCAACTTGAACCCTGTCTGGTGATTCTCACCTATGGAATCTCAGACAAAGTCACCTTGGCCCTGAATAGAGAAGTCTCAGGCTGAAGCCAGATGAGCCAGCTACTGCCTCCATCCAGGACTTTAAAATCCCCTCTGCTGTCACAGTCAGCACAAGGGTCCTGGGGTTGCCCTCAAGAATCTAGCTCAGCAGCTTCTAATTTGTGGAAGTGATTCCCAATGCCCAAGTGGAATCCTGCCTGCCTGCCAGGACACTGGCCTACCCAAGCTCTCCTTGGTTGACCTTTGATGGAACTTTGGTAATAACCACAGGTTCCTCCACATCAAAACACAACCTATGGAGGAGGCCGTAAAGTCAGACGTGTACACAGAAGCCATCCTGGGGCGCGCTGCAGCAGCTGGGTGACAGAACAGCAGTGTATCACGTGCCGGCGCAGGCAGTAAAAGGCTCATCATCTCACTAAAGCTATCTTCATTCACCCTGTATTTTTCCACACATTTCACTTCCCATCATGGTTGACTGCCTAAAGCATTCATGTGAAAATAGCAGATTTTTGCCTGTGCGTGTTGCTCCCTGTCTCCTCCCAATAATGCAGTTTATTGGCTTCTCAGGGATGACATAAACACTTGGCATATCTGAGAGGATGAAATAAACAAACAAACAAAAGAAATAAATAAAATAGCCAGGGAGCCAGTGATGGGAAAGGGGTTTGGGGGCTGTCATTTGTTGACAACGAAGAAATCAAAGGTGTCATGATTCACCAAAGAAGCCCTTGAAGTGACGTCATCTTACAAAGAAGGAAACTGAGGCCCAGGGAAGTGAATCTGCCAAGGTCTGTACACGAAGGTGACCACTGGCATGTATTCTTCAAAGAGTTGCTTTCTCAGCGAGCACTAATAAGCATGAAGAAGAATTAGATGCTGAGCCTGCAGATAAGAGACTGGGTGTAAGAGATCAAGACAGCAGGTTGTTGGCGACGCTAATTTCATCAAGGTCTTTCTGAGTCTTCTCTCCTGGCAACCACAGGTTAAAGGTGTATGGCTCCAATGAGAGGCAGCATGGGAAGCCAAGAGGACAGAAAACAGCATAGCTGGAGTACTGACTGCATGCTCTGCATGGGTAGGAATTCAGCGTGCATTTACTCAAGTTTCCAAGATCATCACATAAAAAGTTTCTAAAAAGAACTTGGATCCAAAGCAGGGTAGCCCAGGCAAAAGAGATAAAAGTAATTGTCCAACATGACTGGGGGATTATTACTTTTGCTAAACACTGTCTACACACCTAAATTTTTTTAACTCATACAAATTCCACAAGGAACCTAGAGATTCTCCCATTTAATGGATGAGAAAATTAAGACACCAAAAAGTTATAAGAATGTTCTAGAAATTGCTCAGCCCATTCATAGTGGAGATGGATTCCACCCCAGGTGTTTGGCCAAGCCTGAGGCCATGGCCATTCTATCTGGAACATCCAGGCATCTCAGTCCAGACAGTGGCAGAAATTCCCTTCACCATGAAGCCAAGAGACCTTTTTATGGTTATTTTTTTTTTTACATCATCTCATTGAATCCTTACCACATTCAAAGCAGGAATTGTGAGGATAGCCACCTCCACTGAATAAAATAATAAAGCCAAGTTCAGGAAAGTGGGGAGTCCCCACCATCCTGCCAATCAGGGGTGCAGCACAGTTACTGACACCTCACCGCCCTGTGTCCAAGGAGTGCCTTGGAGGAGAAAGTCCTCATACCTCCCTGGCTCCACTGAGACTCCAAGTGGAAGGCCTACTTTAGGGTTAGAGGGAGACAGAGGAAGGGGTTGATACCCAGCAGCCACCCCACCTTGCACTGTTAGGGTTCCGGCAGGGATGGGGTCTGCTCCAGAGGCCTCTTTCTGGTTAGCTCCCTTCGGTTGCTTATCCTCTGGCTTCCCAAACCTCCCTTTCTTTCTTTCTCCTTTCACCTCCCCAGGATGCCTCCTCTTTTCTCCTCCTCACAGTCCAGCCATATGGCTTTTAAGCAACCCCAATCAACACACTGTGCTGGCAATTGCACAGTAAGGATGACATTTAGAGGCACAGTGCTGAAAGAAATCATATGGATTTGGATCTGCCAGCAAACTAAATTTAACCAAGCTAGAGGGCCTTGGGCAGTCTGGGAGGAAAAAGAATAGAGAGAGAGATGTCATCCTGGGCCTGGGCCCACAAAATACAAGTGCTAGGCATCTCTGGCCCATCTCTCCCATTCATCAGGATAGGAGACACAGCTTCAATCAGTTCACATTCACCTCTCACTATTGTCAGGTGGTTGCTTGGAAAGGTCCTAATTACTTTCCCTATTGTCTGTTTTAACACACAGCAGAACAAAGCAGCATCAAAGATGCACACCTCTCAGCAGAAAATGCTTAGATATGTTGATATGTGTGTATCTAGACGTATGAATATACACCCACAGTTCCTCCTCTCTCACTCTCATGTGTACACACACACTCACTCACACTCAGGTTAAGAAGGGTTATGCTAACACTGGGGATGCAGGGCAGAGCTATTCTGCCCAACAGAATGAAGATGATGAGGAGGACACTTTGACTCTCACTCTCTCCCAAGCCATCCAAAGATGCTGTATTGATGACGATGCCCAGGGTGTGCTCACAGCAATTTAAGGAATCTGTGTGATCTAAGAATATGAAGTGATGCAGGAGCAACAGGCTTTACCTCACTGTCTGTTTCTTATTTGGGCCAGGAGTTCTGAAGTGCTGGTGAACCTGGCTCTGCTTTTCCCCCTATTCATGCAGCATTTTGGAAATGAAGCAGAACACTTGGAAAATAAAGAAAGGTTAGATTTGTCCATAAGATTTGAGAAAGCAAATAAATGATCTACAGAAATTTCCCCTTCGTGTGGAAATGCTTAAGCCCTCATAAAATGCCATACCCTAGGCGATCCTATTGCTCAATAAGATGCAAAGCAGGAAGCAGATGCAATAGAGTGAAGCAAATTATTGTCTTAACAGCTGGAACCAGGATGCTTCTTATGGGGAAAGCGGTCTTTGCCAACAGAAATACTTCTTGAAAGCCCTGGTGGTGATGGATGACTCGCTCTGCCATCCAGTTCTTCCTGCTTGGCAACGTCCCTGCTCTTAGGAGAGGCTCCATGCTGATGCTGGCCTGTCCAATTGGAGGGCATAAGAAGACGGCTGAGTCATCCATGCCAAGGGCACCCTAGACCAGGCATCCCCAAGATGCCCCACCAGCTGGCCACCTGTGCATGAGCAGACCCAGCCCAGATCAGCGGAGCCCAGATGTGATTGGCAGGGCTGTGTACAATGGTTTGAATGTGTTCCCAAAGATTCATGTATTGAAGTTCAGTCTGCATTGTGAAATAGTAAGAGATAGTAAGGTTAATCCAACTTTGGTGTTGAGGCTTTTGGCAGATGATTAGCATTAGGTAACGTTACCAGGGAGGAACGCTTATGCCTGAATGCTGGCAGTTTGATGAGAAAGATAAAAAGAGACTGAAACAGAGACAAAGAGAGACAGAGGCACAGAAACAGAGACAGAGACAGAGAGGAACATATATTTGCTAACTTTTCTTGCCATATGATGATGCTCTGTACCACCTCAAACTCTGCCAGCAAGAAAGCCATCACCAGATGTAGGTTCTTAAACCTTTAGAACTGTGAGTTAAATAAACTTCATTTCTTTATAAGAAACTCAGCCTCAGGTATTTTCTTGTAGTAAAGCTGGCAAATAGACCATGCAACTGATCCATAAGCTCATCAGAAATAATAAATGACAGCTATTTAAGACACAGAAATCAGAATAAGTGGTATTTACTCCAACCCGATAAAAGCGATCTATGACAAATCAACAGCCATCATCATACTATATGGACAAAAATTGAAGACCTTCACTTCAAAATCAAGAACTTAAGGATACCCACTGTCACCACTACTGTTCCATATTATTATGGAAACATGAGCCAGAGCAATTAGACAAGAGAAAGAAATGAAAGGAATAAAAGGAATGATTGGAAAGGAAATGAAATTATTATTATTTTCAGAAAATGATATTGTACATAGAAGACCACAAAACCTTCACTAAGCAACTTGTAGGTGTAATAACCAAATTCAGTAAAATAGCAGGATACAAAGTCAACACTCAAAAATCAATAGCACTTCTATACAACAAGCATACTGAGAGAGAAATTAGGGAAATCATGCTTTTCACAGTAACATCCAAAAAAAATGAAATACTTAGGAATCAGTCTCAAAGGAAGTAAATGATTTATACAGTGAAAACTATAGTACTCTGAAAAAAGAGACAGAAGAGGATTTCAGAAAATGGAAAGATATTCCTTGCTCCTGGATTATACAGATTCGATGCAATCCAAATTAAAATATCACTAGCATACCTCACAGATCAAAAAAAAAAAATTTCCTAAAGTTCATCTGGAAGCAGAAAAGACCTAGAATAGCAAAAGCAATCCTGAGCAACAAAGGAGAGGCAGAAGACATCACAATTCCTGACATGAAATTATGCTACAAAGCTACTATGATAAAATCAGCATGGTACTGACAAAAGAAAAAAAGACCTCCTGATCAATGAAACAAATTAGAAGGTTCAGACACAAATACAAACACACTCAGCCACTTATCTTTAAGAAAGGTGTCAAATATGTTCACTGGAATAAAGATGACCTCTTTAATAATGGTGCTGGAAAAACTGGCTATCCACCTCCTGAAGGCTTAAAATAAACCCATGTCTAACACCATGGACAAAACTACAGTCAAATAGATTAAAGATTTAAATATTAAAACCAAAACACTAAATCTTCTTGAGGATAAAGTAGGAAGGAGGAGAAAGTAGGTAGAAATCTTAAGAACATAAGGGGTAGGTAGAGAGTTCATGAACAAAAATCAAACTACACAGGAAATACTTCACAGAATCAACAAGTGGGATCCTGTCTTTTTTAAAAGTTTCTGCACAGGAAAAGAAATCACCAACAGAATAAAAACAAAATGCGGCAATTGGGAAAAATTATAGCACATAGTTCTTTAGAAAAAGAACTCTTATTTAGAACATATAAAGAATTTTTTTTTAATCTGGCCTCCAAAATTCAAAACCCCAATATAAAAGTGGGTTTCTGCAATGAATATACACTTCACAAATGAAGAGATACATACGGAAAATAAATATATTAAAAATGTTCAAAACCTTTGGTCATTCAAGGGATGCAAATTAAAACAATGATGAGTTACCATCTCACGCCAGAAAGAATGGCTATCATCAAGTCAACCAATAACAAATTCTGGAGAGGCTTTGGGAGAAAAGGAACTCTTCTTCAATGTTGGTGGGTGTGTAGACTGGTACAACCATGGAGATTGCTCAAAAAGCTAGGATTGGAGGTCCCACTGAAGCCAGCTATTACCCTCCTAGTTATTTTTTCAAAAGAACTGAAATCATTATAGCACAGTAATATATGTGCATCCATGTTTATAGCAGCACAGTTTGTAATAACTAAATCTTGGAAACTACCCAAATGTCCATCAACTGAGGAATAGATTAAAAAGATGTGGTACTTTCATACAATGGAGTATTACTCTGCTAAAAAGAAATATAAATTCAAGGCTTTTGTAGATAAATGGATTCAACTAGAGACTGTATTGGTAAATGAAATGAATCAGACTCACATGTGAAGACACTGTATTATCTCACTAGTTTAAGAACCTGAAAGATTGAATAAAATCTGAAAGGTGCAATAGGTACTATGAGATGGAAAGAATTTTTTCAATGACAAGGGAAAACCAGAATGAGAAAAAGGAACAAATAAAGGAGGGAAAAAGATATATTTATGTATATAGGCAGGATAATTTGGGTAATTGTACTGAAAATTTCTCTTGGTCTTCTGAAAGGTGCAGTTAATGCTTAATTTTTTTCTTTTTATTCTTTTTCCTTTTTAATTTCTCATAGTTTTTATGTTATTGTTTTGTTTTTCTTTTAAACAATTTTATACATTTATATCTGGTAATGTAAACAACTGATTTGAAGATAATATCATGCAATGCAGCAGCCATGGTTGAGTTCCATTTCGATGCTTTTTTTTTTCTATTTTGTATCATACAAGAAATAAAAAGAAAATTAAGCACAGAATTTTGGAAGGGCTCGTTGCATGGCAGTGGTCAATTAAGACAGTTGCCTTGGAAGGAGAATCACAGAAGGCACTGGGCAATAAGCAGCAAAAAAGTGAAGTGAGTTGTTATACTGCAAGGAACAAGAGAGAGGAGCCGAGCAGCAAAGAGAAGGAAGAGGAGAAGGCCAGATGCAATCAGTGATGGGGGAAGTGTTATGGTTTGTGCATAGGTGTCCCTCCCGAAGCCCCATGCAGTCATGGGATGGCTTCGGGAATTTGTGATTGGTTATTGTGGGTGTGGGTGCAGCACCTCCCCTGGGGCAGGTAATTTGCACTTCAATGTACAGAAGGAAGAGAAGTTAGCTGTTTGAGCTGCTGCTACTCTCTCCTTCATTCTTGCTCTTAGCTGCTGCCATGAAAGTTTGCCCTATGCCATGTGTCCCTCTGCCTTGAAACCAGCTGAATATGGAGTGAAATCTCCAGTAACTGTGAGCTAAATAAACCTTTCCTTCCCTCATATTGAGTGTCGGGTATTGGTCCCAGCAACAGGAGAAGAGTAACTATGATAGAAAGAAATATCCAGGCCAGTGCTACTTCACTATGTGCATCTTTTATTTAGAGAAGTCTGCTTCATATATAAGGGTCTAAGTGAGTAGGTGAGCATAGGTGCATAAACCATAGAAAGAAGTTGAGTCCTGCATCTGAGTCAGGACAGTATGGAACAGGATGCTGAGAAGATACGCAGCCACCTTAGTAGTAACACAAGCTCAAAAATAAGAGTGACCATGGGAACCTGAGCTCTTCAGTAGTGTATGGAAATCTTGCATTCTCCCCAAAACATGGACATGAGTTCATCCAACCTTTCTAGATCTGAGAGGACAGATGCTTAAGCTAGCATCCAGGCTATATGCCCTGTGCTCCCGGAGTCCTCTTTGTAAACTTTGTGCAGTATGGGGCAAGAGTCAAGAAGTTCTAGAACTCTTCTCTTCCCTCTTCCCTTTCAATGGTTGGATATATTTTCCTCAGTTCATCTCATGTGGCTTCAAGCGCATCTGCAATGTCACAAATGCTTCCATCTCAACATATGCACCCTGAGGATGCACATCTCATCTTGCAGAGAATGGACAACTCACTACCCAGTGCAGAGATCTCAGAGCGATAACTCTCCATTTCTCTATCCTCACATCCTTCTAGAAGCGAACTTTTCCATTTTCCATTCAGAGCATGCCTACAAAGTGTCCTTCCACCACTCACGCGGTAACTGCCTATTTTCAAGCTTGTGTCATGTGTCCTCTGTGCTATTGTCCTTAACTTGGCCCCCTGATTCAGCCTCACCATGCCTGATTCATCCTCCACACTAAGCCAGTGTGATGGCTCTGAAATGAAGATGTTATTCCAATGCTCTTATGAGTAAAGTTCTGCAGTGTCCTCACTGACCATTGCCAGCTCCTTTGCTTGGTGTCAGAAGCCTTTCATGGACCACTCCATTATCTACACCATCGTGACTATCATCACCACCACCACCAGCAGCCCTGCCCCAGTGGCTAATATCTAGGGGCTCTTAACCTACCCTCGGTTCTCTCCTTGGATATCTTGCCTTCATGGCACTGTCCTCACTGTCTCCTCTTCTTTAAAAAATAATAATCATTTGATTAATTAATTAATTAATTAATTATCTGGTACAAAGCTCAGACTCGTCATGATCCTCCTGTCTCAACCTCCCCAGGGTCAGGATTACAAGTGTGCACCAACACGCCCAGTTTCAGTGGCCAGCACAGTGGCACGATATTGCAGTACCAGGGATTGAACCCAGGTTCTTGCACTTGCCAGGCAGGCACTTAGACCTGCTGAGCAATCTGCCCAGCCCCATCTTCAATTCTTGAGGTGCCCTATTCTATTCCCACTCCATTTATCTAAAGAACTCTTGCCCATCCTATTAGGCCTAACCCCCACCCCAAACCCCATAAAGCCTTCTTGGGAACCTACCATATCTCTTGTCCCTACTGGACTAATCCATCCCATCTGTGGAGTTGGCTCTGCCTAATCCTAGTGTATTCAATGTGAGTGTGTGTATCACCCAGAGTCACCAGGATTCCTTCAAGATTGTCTTGAACCCCAACTCGTGACCAGTAAAAATCCAAAGCCTGCTTTCAGCATTCTATGAATTCCTGGAAAAGAAACTCTCAACTGGTCACCAGTAATTCTGAACCTTCCTTGATGTCTTAAATAAATGAATGAGTGGATAAGTTAATATTCACACAAAGCATTGGTGGTGATTGTAGACTGTGTTGTATGTGTATGCATACACACACATGTGTCTGTGTTTGGGAGACCCAACCCAGGCCCTCACACATGCTACATGCATGCTCTACCACTGAGCTACACACCCAGCCCATGTAGATGCTATTTAAACACCTTTAGGCCATGCACACGGAGAAATTTTTTTCTCCCATCATTTTTACTCCAGGGAGTCCTCAGATTAACACACATCATTGGTTTCTTTTTCAACCTCTTCCTCTCTTTTCTCTGTTTCTGGCTCGCATTCTCCCACCCATGGCCACCGGCTACCACCCACAATTCCAAATTCTTCTCCCTTCATCACACAGAACACTTCCTCTTCTGAAGTCTGACAGCCAGACACACTGCTGCAGGCTCAGACTAGGAGAGCAAACCCATTGAAGACCCTTCCTCAGACCACAGCAGTAGCTATAAAAATAAAAACTTCTTCCCAAACCATCTACATCCTCCACAGCTTCTCCCCTCTTGAGAGCAGAGCAAGCCCTCATTCCCCCTTTTATCTCCTGTGATTAGCACAGAAAGCATGGGAGGCTTGCAAAAAGGGTTGGTTATATCATCAAGTGGGTGGGTTCACAAATGATGACAGCCCAGCTGGCTCTCCCTCACTTTTGGTTGCCTGAACCACAAGTGGTATGATACTAGTGGAGGGTGGAGGTTCAGAGACAGAGACCAAGATGGGGGAACTCAGGGCTGAGGAGCACATTTTTCTCCCTCTGACTCATGGACCATGTCTCCCTCCTGCAGCCTGGCCTCCTTCCTATCCAATGTATCGCCTCAGCCACCTATGGTGGTGGTTCAGCATATTTCTGTGTGAACTAAATGTTATTTTCTGGCGCACCCAGGTTTCATTAGTCTTCCTGTCAGCATGAATCAGAGGAAGAGAGGAGAGCGCTTGCACAAAGTGGCTCCTTGCTTACACCAGGCAGAAAAGGACAGTGTTACCCAAGCAAAGAGATGGAGGAAACGAGGGAGAGATGGAAAACTAACTTCCTCGTTTAATCAAGTCGAAACATGGATTATATGAGGTTGAAAAACAGTTACCTTGTTTTGCACCAGCCTCTTGCTCTGTCTGGGGCTATAAAACCCTTTGCGATTTTATCTTTTCATAAACTTTTATTGAATCTGATGTTCAAGAGGCCATGGAGGATCATCCAATTAAACTCCCCCCTCTAATCCTACTCTTAAATCCCAACACTAAACTGATGGGAGATTAAAAGGCAATAAAGATGACAAATGAGAAGCGATCTACAGGTTGATAAGGGAAATGGATTGGGGGGTGGATTTGCCATGGAGGAGCACAGCCCAGGGCTGGACAACATGGGGCTGGAGGAGGCTGGGCGGCGACACCCAGGAAACCCTGAAAGGAAGTGGTCTGGACACCTGTGACCAGGTCCTGCTCAGTGATGCCATGAGCTGGGCTAAGACCATCTGCTCAGCACAGGGATACACAGGGGAAGAAGGCTGTACCCTGCACAGATGCAGTAAGGCCTAAGCCTAATGCTAAGGTTGCTAACTATGGCCACAAGATGCTAGCCTGGCACCCATAGAGCACGTGTTAGTGTGATGACAGCCTTACTGCGCCTGGCCTTTGTGGAACCCCGGCCACATGCCAGATAATCTCTTCTGTGCTTTGTTCTCATTCCTCCATGGATACTGGGGGAAAGGACAGCCACCCCATCACATGCATTAGCAAACTGAGGCTCACAGCAGGCCAGCAACTTCCCTGAAATCCCCTCACTGAGTGGCAGAGCAGTGATTAGAACCTTGTCTTTCTGAGAAAATAATCTCCACTTCATGGATTTGCATCAAGGATATAATGAGAAGCCATAATGGTGTGGGCTTCATTATAGCCACTAGAGAAGCTCATTTTCTTCTTTCCCATAGACCTTCATTTTACATTTTAAACATCTCGAAAGAATCCATATATATTTTTACCATCACCAACCCCGAAATGCAATTTCTAACTAGAAGGTGGGAGTTACTTTTTAACATCCGAGCCAGCTAGTTTATATCAATTCATTTAATCACTTTACAGGCATCTATGAAAACATTCTTTGCCAGGCTTTTTCATAAATATGTATCAAACTAATCCTCACATCAGCCCTAAGAAATAGGAATTATTTCCTCATTCTAATTAATGAGTAAACAGAGGCTTGCAGAATTCAAATGACTCTCCTTAGGATGGCAAAGATAGTAAATGACAGGGACAAAAGTGAGCTCTAATGCCAAGGTCAAGGCAATTTCAACTCTGTCTAGCCCTTGTTACTAGCAAGTCCAGGATGGAAATGGGATGGAGACACTGCCATCTACCCAATAGGGCCATGTGGCCACTGACTTTTCTACAAAGCAAGGTAGGCCAGGGATCGCATATTGTCCTGGGCTTTTAGAGGTAGTGAGTGACAGGAGAAAGGACAGTATGAAGAGAGAGATTTCAGTGGGAAGCTTTGGAGAGTCCAAGTTTGGCTGTTCTGTGTAGGTTTCAAGCAGATACATATGTAAAGAAGGCCTGCCATTGCCAAGGTCGAAGGAAGCAAGAAAGCAAGGCCAAAGCTTCATATCACACCATTTTCCCCATTTGTGGGGACAACATCTCTGGACCACAGGACAAGGACTCTGGTGAATAAACAAATGTGAGAGCTATCCTTCCAGTGTGACAGAAAAGGTAAGTGTCTGCAGCATGGAAGGGTGGACAGTGAGCAGGATGGAAAACCCCCCTAGGTCTCCCCCAAGCCCCTCACTGTAGGGCTGAGCCTAGCACCACTTGCCTCTCCATGGGTCCTTTTGCTCCTACGGAGAATGGAGGGAAAGAAGTTTCTTCTCCTGGGCCACCTTATCAGTGTTCACCTTCAACTGCCAGGCACCTGTTACCTTCCAAATTCATCTGCCCACATACCCTTCAAGGTTAGTAAGGAAGGGAAACAAAGTTTTTCCTAGCACTCACTGGGCACCAAGTTCTTGCACACAGATGACCTCATCTTGTCATCAGATAGACTCCATGCAGCTTGGTTTCATCTCATTTTTACAGACAAAATACAGGTGAATAGGAGCGAGGGCATTTGGTTGGAGTCTCTTTGTCTGATTCCAAAAGTATGAACTTTCTTCACTACATCCATGGTGCTTGGTCCCATCGAGTCATAACTCAGAGAGGTCTGATCTCAGAAGCAGTCCTAGCAGTGTGGTGCTGGCATCCACAGGCTTTGAAAACCCCATGGGTGATGCTACTTACAGTAAGTTAAGAACTTACACTAGGGTTTACTTTTCTTTTAATCAACAGCCCTTGAGCCCTGCCCTCCACAACCCCCAGCGCCAGCCCCAGCCCCATCCCCAGTCTCAGCCCCATCCAGTCTGTGACTCTGACGCTTTCTACAAGTTAATATTCATTTCATCACATTTAATTAACACACGGAGACCAGTGCTGTCTCAACATCGCACCCAGCTAGCGGGAGCCCGCGCCTCCCCTGGAGTTCAATCACAAGACTGTCTTACACAATTAGCTTCCTTCCCCCTGATCTGAAGGGTCTGCACCCATAAATATCAGCCAATTTTATTGATATTTGTAATTAAAACCACCCAACAGGTCACACTCAGTTGAGCAAGTTTGCAACATACACATCCATAATGGGAACATGAGCATATTTGTATGTGACATTTGATAGATAATAATCCTGGGCAGTTCTCATTTTCAGAACATCCTGTGGTTACCAGCTAATTAAGCCAGGCATGTCTCTTGGGACAGAAGGCGTTCTTCAGACATACCCCTTTGATTGTCTTCATTGCTGAAGTTTCAGGGAATGCAAAGGCTAAGAAAGCAAGGTGACAGGCTAACGCCATGGACAGAAAAGCAAGGAGGCACTGGGGCTGCCTCTGCTACTTGCACAAGCTTCTTCTCACAGCTGCTTCTCACATCCTTGTAATAAATTTAAAAACCAAAAGCAGAAATCATAACCAAAATGAAGGCAGTGGCATGAAGAATGAGCTCCAGGCCTCACCAGAAGACCCAAGGATTTTTTTCTTGAATTCTCTTTCTGATGAACCAGTTGGTTCCTTCCACCCAAAAATGATGTGGCTAGAACCTGATGCTCCCTCATTCAAATCTTGCAGAGCTTGAGGGACTGATGCCACCACCCAGCCCCACCACATTCCCTTCTCTATGGGGGTCCAGTTAGGGCTGCACCTGCAAGTTGCTGAGAATGCTAATTGGGTGGGTCTGGCTAGGAAATTCGCAATAAGTTGATGTGTGAGCTGCGCAGAGATCCAGAGCACGGTGCTGTCCTGAACTCGGTGGTGAAGCAGACAGGTGCCATGTGCGACTCCGGCACGGACTCGGGTTATCGGATCTACCCATTTCTCATTTCCCTTTTGAAATCTCATCATTCACATATACCCGGTGAGGTTTAAGACCTTTTCCCAAATCCCTTAGCAGTATTCTTACAAGAAACAATCAGCGTGCAAGGAAGTTAAAAGGAAACCATTCTACCCCAAAGGGCAGGCTTTCAAGTGATTGGGCAGGAAGATTATTTCTCTTGTGACCTGGAGTAATATTATTACCAAAGCTCCTGAGGGTAGAAAAAATTCTGAGGAGAGCAAGCTGAGAGAACAAATGTAGAGATAGCGCAGAAAGACGGGTGAAAACGTACTGCCAGGAGACGTTGGAGGGAGGGCATTTTTTACAGTGTTATGACTTATGCCACACTTGCTTGCAAAAATGATTTGAGACTCTTACAATAATAGGCGCATGTCCAATAAAACCATTAAAACAGAAATAAGGAGGACATATAAATGTCTGCAGAAGGTGACATTGAAGAAGTCATGATTCCTATTATTATCCCAAGAGCTCAAGCAGGAACAGTGGGTCTGAGTGAGCATGGGGGCATTTATTGATTACTGGGACAACCAACTCAATTATTCAGGGACTAACGATCCAATCTATGTTTAATCTGGGCCTTTGGCATTGTCTTCTCTTTCTTCTGCTGCCTAACTAGGAAGAATTTCACTGCCCAGCACATATCCAACCCCACACAGCCACAGAAAGGGAGGGACTCAGCAGCTCTTACAGCTGGATAGTTCATATATCATTCAGGAGGTCTCCTTGACAGTCCACTGGTTCTTTTCAGAGCTGCTATTATCAGACAGCTGTGCAGCACCAAGTTGGATACCTCTTTAGGCAGGACATACACTACCTGATGAGCTGGTTTTTAACCAGAGTGATCCATTAGAAACTTTTTGTTTATGTAAACGAAATCCACCCCCTAGAGAAATCAAGCAGTAACTCCCAAACCTAATGATACTCAAACTTATCTGTAATATTTATGCATAGTGACTGCTGCAGTGAAAATATAAATTAGTACAGCACTTAAGTAAACAATGTGACGTTAGCCACAGAAGATACACACGTGTTCATGCTGAGCAAACAGCTCTAGGAGCCTACTCCTAGGTGCATCAAGAAGCTAGTTCAAAAACATTCTCTGCAGTATGAATTGTAGCAGCCAAAAACTCTTCACAACCAAAATGCACACCAGCAGTAAGGTCTTAGTCTACTTTGTGTTGCTAAAACAGAACACCTGAGGCTGGTTAATGTATCCAGAAAGAGGTTGTTTGGCTAATGACTCTGCTTGCTGGAATGTCTAAGCAGCACCACACAGGGTCTGACTGTATCACAGCATAGTAGAAGTGTACAGAGGGAAATTGCCATGTGCAGAAGGAGCCAACCATACAGTGTGGCTTTGCTTTACAGCAACCAGTTCTCAGGAAAGCTAGAACTCTAAGAGCTACATCGCTCTCCAACTCAGGTGCCCCTCTGACCTACTCACCTACATTTAGGCCCTACCCCTTCAGGGTCCTACCACTTCCCATCATCATTGCCACAGGGACTAACCTTCAAGCACATGAACCTTTGGAGAACGAACCGCAGCTAAATAATGGCAAGCAGAAAGGACAAATTTAGATGTGTTTACAAAACAGAGCTTTCTCTTAGCAGAGCACTCTGGGAGAATTTTCTGTGGTGATGGAAATATTCTGTCTTTTGGTGTTCAGAAGTCACTCATCCCATATGGTTTCTGAGTACATTTGGCCAGTAAGAAAGTGGAACTGAATTTTCCATTTTACTTCATTTTAATTCATTTTCATTTAAGCAGCCACATAAGCCTAGCAACTGCTTTCCTGGGTAGCATAGTGTACCGAGGAAAGCAACAAACAAGAACAAACTGTAGGTAAATGAATGGCAGCACGAGTGAGCTTTATTCCATGAAGGAGGTCAGGCCCAGAATACCTACTTTATATTATATTCCATTCCTATCAATTTCAAAAACAGACAACATGAGGCACACCAGAAACCATTCAACCCAGCAACCAGGCCCAGCCACTGAGGTAAACCACCCTGGGCCCACTAGAAACTCATTCAACCCAGGAACCAGGCCTGGCATGTGACTGAGACCACCTTAGGCCCGCTGGAAACTCATTCAACCCATCAACAAAGCCCAGCATGTGAGTGAAACTTCATCCATGAGACAGGCCTAGTGTAGAAAACTGCTGCAGAACTTCCAGCAGAGAGACTAGAGACAAGGTCCACCCAGCTGATCCAGATCCAGAACATCTTGGCAGAGTGGCATGAGCAGGTTCACGTTCAATGACTACAGCAGGAAGAAGTTGAGCTCAGCAGCCAGATCCAAGCAACACTCACCTGGATGAGTTTGAACTTGGTAGATCCAGACCTTGTGCTAAGGTAAGAACTCTACCAAAGTTCTACACTTCTGACAAAAGGTCAGAAGGCAGGGCTATACAAAATGACAAAGAGAAGGAGCAAAATGCACTCTCAGGCACTGAGCCCACCCAGAACAAACACAGGAGACAATAGCACAGAAGAAATTGGAAATCACACACTTGAAATCTCTGAAATAATAGCATCCAAAGTAAAGAAACAATTGCAGAAAGGTATAGAGGAAATCAGATCAGAAACAATTTCTGAACTAAAAAAAAAAAGAAAGAATACCTATAATAAAAGAAGTACTAAGTGCTCTTAAAGAAGACACTGATTAAAAAAATAGAGGAGAATAGAAAAATGATGAAATCCTTGAATGAGCAATATAGGAAAGTAATAGAATGTAAGAAGCAAATTCAAAGCACTGTACAGGACATTAAAACCTCAATCACAAGTTGGCAAAACCATTTCAATGAAAGTAAAAAATAGACTTTCAGACCTTAAAAACACCATTGTAGCTAGTGAACAGGTAAGAAAAGATCTCTTAAAAACAACTAGGATACAAAAAAATAATTCAACATCTGCAAGATGATGCAAAGATGAACAACATAAGACTAATAGGCATCAATGAGAAAGAGGAAGTCAATACGAATGATATAAAAAGAATATGGGCAGAAGTAATAGCAGAAAACTTCCCAAATATGGGAAAACAATCTGACATTTAGTTAACTGAAGCATATAAAACTCCAAATAACATCAACCCAATTAAAACCACACCCAGATATATAATAATCAAGATCCCAGATATTCAGCACAGGAACAGTATATTAAAAGCCACTAGAGAAAAGAAACAGATCTAAATGAGACCTACATATGTAAATATCGTATAGTCTCCCTAGTGTAAGAACAAGTCTATTACCTATGTAACCTGATATCTATTTTTATTATATAAAGATGTTATGTCATTTAATATTATCAAAATTACATGCTATATAATCGTAAAAAGAAAAAAATATATGC
>PVKN010009417.1:0-23798 GCA_004027915.1 Capromys pilorides
AGAGAGAGAGAGAGAGAGAGAGAGAGAGAGAGTGTGTGTGTGTGTGTGTGTGTGTGTGTGTGTGTGTGTGTATTTCCTACAGAAGCCTACTGCCCTTGGTGCTGGTGCCCCTGCAGAGTCTCGAGAAGTCCCTGCCCCAGTCTCTGGGCAGGGTTAGATGCAGCAGGGACAAGGGCAGCAGAGCCCAGGGCTGTGGAGCACCTTCCTGGCCCAGCTGCCTTGTGCGCCGGGCCCTTCTCCTCTGAGTGCACAGTCTGTACTCTGCAGGCTGGGAATGTGGAGGCCTTTCCAGGTGTGGTCGTGGTACACACCTGTAATCCCAACGCTGGCAGCTGAGGCATGAGGATCCCTAGTTTACACCTAGTCTGGGCAGCTTAACAATTTAGCAAGGTCCTGTCTCAAAATTAAAAACTTGGACTGGGATGGAACTCAGTGCAAAGCCCCTGGGTTAAATCCACTTATAGTAGGGAATACAAAGGAGGCCTTGTGAGTAAAGGGGATTTGGAAGTACCAGGAGATGGGAAGGGAACACAGACCTCAGCCACAGCTGCAGGACACGCTACCCGCACCAGCAGCTCGGCTCCAGAGCCCTTCACTGGCCTCTCACCATAGCTCAGTCAAAGGCCTTGGCCACAGGGAAGGTGAAGAGTGGCCTAGAGCTCAGAGAAGAGTCACCCTCCGAAGTCTGGCAGGAGCTTGGCTGTGGTTTCCGTCTGTTCAGAGCTCTTCCCTGTAGGCGTCTGGAGGGAACACACAGATGGGTGGGCTGATGGGACTGGATGGGGTGGGGGAGGGAGGCTGGTGGTGTGTGGCTCCCCTCAGCGGGGAGGTCCTGCTGCCAACTTCAGGGGCCACACACATTTTGAGCTTCTGCCACATGAAAGGCACTGGGCCCTTCCTGTTCCTCACGCGTCTCTTCCCACTTTTGAGTCTTGATGAAACCCTGCTGGAAACCAGCCCCCTTTATTAATAGGCACAATAAAGACAGAGAAAAGCTTCCAATGACAAATACACCTCCCTTTCTGTCATCTACCCACCTGGTTTCCTTTTGGGGGCAATTGTACCACCAATGATTTGTAACTTGTTAGGCCACAGGTAGTTCTGTGACTGTGACAAAATTTGGGAACCCTATTCTTAGATAAATGATGACTACATAAACACATCAGATTGTATACACCATTTCCCAAGGATCACAGACCCCAGCCTGGGTGTGATGATGCAAGCCTTAAGTCCTAGCTCTTGGGAGGCTGAGACAGGAGGATAGCAAACTGTAGTCCAGGCTGGCATTGATGAGTTCAGGGCCAGCCTGGACTACAGAGTCAGACATTGTCAAACAACCACACATCCCACCTATAGACTGGAGCTAAAGACTTCTGCCTGTACTGTACTTTTACCCTTACTATGTCTTTTAGTATAAATTGTGGGTCACCACACAAAAGGAAATGCAGTGCTCCACTGTGTGTTCTACACATGTGCAGTGTGTGTATGTGTGTGTACACTAGGGATTAAACACAGGATCTCTGAGCTGCATTTCTAGCCCTCCCTGCTTTTTAAAACTTTGTAACAGGATCTTACTAAATTGCCCAGGCGGATCTTGAACTCACTGTCCTCCTGCTTCAGCCTCCAAAGTAGCGGGGCTATGTACCACCATGGCCACCACACCAAGTGGAGGTCCTGTGTGATGGCACAGGCCACACACCCACAAAGCTGGTCCAGGATCTCACCCTCTCTGTGGGTCATGCCCCTGCCTGTGCTGTGTCTTGTCCAACTTTTTCTCAGTCCCAGATGCTGATTCTCTCCCCTGGTACTGGGGACTGAACCCAGGGCTTTGCACATGTGAGGCAAGCGCGCCACTGCTGAGCTGCATCCCAAGTCCTTGTTCTCAGTTTCTGACTCGGCCATCCTGGCTGTTCCTGCAACTCTCCATTGGGGGGTTCTCACAGACTCAAATTCCTCAGCTACCCCATCACACATATCTCTTCTCCTCCCAAATCTGGGTCCTTACCTACTCCACTACCTGCAGTACTCTTAATTTGCATTACTGGGGACAGAACCCAGGGCCTTTGCATTGAATGACACCTCCAGCCCTTTTTTATTCTAAGAAATTTGTTAAATTGCCCACACTGGGCCTGAGTGTGCAATCCTGCCTCAGCTTCCCAGGGTGCTGAGATTACAAGCATGTGACAACACACCCAGCTCTCTCTCTCTTTTTTTTTTTTGCGGAACCAGGGATTGAGCTCAGGCCCTTGCCAGGCAAGCGCTTATTCTGCTGAGCTATCTCCCTGGCCCCTTTAACCCTTTCTCTTTTACTCAACTACTCTTGTGCCAAGTCCCGTCAGAACTGACTCTCAAACCTGTCTCCTCTCCTTTTCCACTGTCACGCTCCTAGGATGGTCCTTTGTCACCTCCACAGGTAGCACAGTTACTGGCTCCTGAGTTCAGCTCCAGACCTTTCCTCTGTAGCTCCACTCCACACAAACCTCTCCCAGCACTCCAATCCCAGGAGACCCGCCTGGTCGGGTCACTTCCGTGCTCAGAGATCTTCACGGACTCTCACTGCTGTAGAGCGGGGCGCAGACTCTTTTGCCTGACATTTAAAGGCCTTTATAGTGGGGCTCCAAATCCCCTTTTCCATGCTCATCTTTAACTCCTCCTCTTCATGTGCCTGAGGTTTCAACCCAACTGCACAACCATCTGGTCCCTCCTTGGCCCTATGTTTTCCTGTGTTTTAAAATTTGAACTGCCTTCCTTGGTTCTTGTCATGTTCCCCAGAGTTTACAGCTTGCCTGCTCCACCACAGCTCATAATTTCTCCAGCCATTTCAGCAAGGTCAACTGCACATGGCCCTGCCCGCTGAGTCCTTGCATCTCTTCTGCTAGACTCCCTTTTCTCCCCCAATCCCTATCAGAGGGGGAATCTCAGATGTAAGGCCTGTTAAAAACATCATTAAATGTCAGCCAAACAGGAAACCCCAGCTTTGTGGTTTACAAGGTGACCTCAGGCAAGCTACTTAAAGGGCTTCATCCAATGTAAAATAGGTAGTAACACCTTACACAGTCCTTAAAGAACAAATAGGGAGTTGGAGAGATAGCTCAGCAGTGCTTACCTGGCTGGCAAACACAAGGACCAGGGTTTGATCCCTGGTACCAATGCCATGCCAATATAGGAACCCAACCGCCGAAACCAGGCATAATGGCACATGCATGTAATCCCAGTGCTGGGGAGCTTGCGACAAGACAGGAGGATCACTATGGGTCCAAGCTGCATAGTGAGACCCTGCACTGAAATTTTTTTCAAAAAGGATTTATTTGGTACAAGGTCTTGTACACAGCTCGGACTCATAGTGATCTTACTGTTTTCAGCCTCCCCAGACCTGGAATTACAGGTGTGTGCCACCATTCCGTCTGTGGTTGGCTCAGCACACCTGGGGGTGGGGCTGGTGTGGCATGTGGTGCTGGAGTTCAAACCCCCAGTCCCTGCACTTGCCTACCCAGGCACTTTATATATATATATGAAGCTAACGTATTCCTAGGGCCAGTACCACTATTCAGATCATCTCCTCTTCAACTACAAGGACTCAGGAGTCTTGTGATTCTACATCAAGTGTTGAGAGGTGGGGAGAAGCCTGGCCCTGAGACACACAGGTGCCTCACTCAGGTAACTGTGCTGGTTGTTTAGGGGTGAGAAGAGCTGCTGCCTCTGCTCGCTTTGTTCAAACTCAGGGCTTCAGCAGCAGCAGGCGTGGGCGTCCCCAGGGGAGGTAATGACAGCTTCAGTGCTCACAGGGGCTCTGCAGGTGACAGCTGGGACTGTGGGGCCCTGCCAGCGGAGGTGCTAATAGACTCCATGACGTCCCAGCTAATGGGCTTCCCCAGTGGATACGGGCCCCAGAGAGAACCAGTTCAAGCCGCAGCTGAACAGTTCTGGAAGGCTGGTAATCTCCAGATGAGGTACAGCCTTGGGACCAGAGCTGAAGGACCTTCTAGCAGGTCCGTTTCTCTCCAAGCCTATTTTCTCATCTGCAAATACACAATGTCCCTGATTATCTGTAAGAGCTCCTGGCCCGCTGGAACTACATCACTCCAGGACAGAGTTGCGCTTCTCTAGAGATCAGGTTCTTTATTCCTCTGTGCACCCTCAGTCTTCTCTTTTATAACAGTGGCCATAACATCTTTTCCTACCCTGGGAGCTCCAAGAACAGAAAGTCAAAGTGAACAGATGAAATAGAAAAATTATTTATTGAAAAGGGAAGGGGTGGTCCCGTGTTGGTGCCTCCCAGGCCCTGGCCAAGGGACTGCCACCTCTCTTCTCTTTTTTTTCAGGCGCTTAAAGGCAGCAAGTCTATCTGCACTTTACTTTTAATAACCTTAAAGGGGAAGTGCCGTTGTGGGACAGTAAATCACAGAATTCAATCTCAAGAATAGCACTTCCAGCCCCTTCTTCTTAAGCACTTAAGGGCAGAGTGGGCCAGTACAGGAGACAACAGCCAGAGCGTTTTCACAAGTCTCTAGAACCAGGATCTCCGTATCCTTACTTTTAAGACTATCTTAATGGTGGGAAGAGTAAAACGGAAATCTTTTCCGTCCAGGAGTCTACCAACCACTTTTCTAGTTAGCACTTTTTAGAATCTCTTTACAGAAGTTAACAAGCGTTAAGAAAAAAACAAAACAAAACAAAACACACCTATAACTTCTTTCTCACCCGACCACCACTCACAGAGAACCCCCGCCCGCCCCTTCCTCCAGACCACGCCCCCGGGCGGCGGCCTTGGGAACTCCAGGTGCCGGTGAAGCCTCGCCCACCTGCCCCGCCCCCGAGGCCACCCCAGAGCATCCTGGGAGTTTTTGGTTTCCTAGACGGCCTCCACAAAAGAAGCCGGACGGGGCGGGGCAAGCGAGGGCGCGGTGGCCATGGCAACCGCTGTGGCCATGGCGACCGGGCTCAGAGCACTGAGAGGTCGTGACACGACCTGGAGCGCTGTTTGAAGAACTTGGCGTTGCGCGGCACCAGGCTGGCGAGGAAGCGCTTGGCCTTCTTAGTTAGGCTCTCTCGGCGCACAGGAGGCGTAGGGCCCTCTGGGCTGCCCGACTCTGGCCGCAGGCCCCCGACACGGCCTCGACCCCGCCGAAGCCGGATCTGGCGCACCGCGCCCTCGAAGAGTTCCCGCGTATTGTGATGCAGCGCGGCAGACGTCTCAATGTGCTTGCAGCTCAGCGTCCCAGCCAGGTGGCGGCCTTCTGTAGGAAGGGACCGGCTCAGGGTGAGCCTGTGCAGGTCCCGGGGCGCTGTGGAAAGAGGCTGGGAGTCGAGCGAGAAGGGAGGTGGAGGTGCAAGGTAGTGGGTGGGAGGGGCCTTGCAGGAAAGGATTCCTAGGGCGCTAGGTGTGGGGTATAGGGACCCTGACCCTATGCCTGGGAGGTAAATGCAAGTGAGTTCCTAAACCAGTGAAAAAGAGAGCCCCCTGGAGATCGCAAGTATGGAACAGGCTCAGGATACACACCCTCTAGTGTCACCTCCCGGGAGCGGGCCAGGTCGCTCTTGTTTCCAACGAGGATGACAGGTAGGTCATGATGGGGCCTTCCGGCCCGGAGCCGAAGTAAAGTCTCTGGAACTCTGGAGAAGCTTCGTCGATCGGTGACTGAGAAGACGATGAGAAAGGCGTCCCCCATCTGAAGGCATTGGTCGCGCAGACACCCCCCTGCGTCCCCCTGCAGATGAACAGAGAGCCGCGGAATGTTAGGTCTAGCACTGCATCTCACAGATGGGGAGTCTGTGAGAGAGGAGCCTCCTGCCTAGCGCAGCAGAGATAGTTAATGGCAGAATTTCCATACCCAGTGTGCTTGTGGAGGTAGAGGTTAATGTGAGCCCTGCCAGGACATGGAGGACATGGGGACATAGGATCCTAGATTAAATTAGCCTGTGCTGAAGCTCTTGATTCAGGCAAGGCTATTATAGTAGCCTTTTGTGCAAATGTTCAGAAGTCCTCACTCTTTTGCTCTTCCTGATTACTCCAGAGCTATAAGCTCTTGTCACAGACACTTCCAAGCTGAAGAATTTGTGGATGGGGTCCATCTACCCGGGCTTGAAGCTGCAGGGCTTGTCAAATTCAGATCCTGACTTTCTCCTGGGTCAGAAGATCCTGGAAAAAGTAGCTCATTGGGCCATGGCCATATGATTGCATATTGATATGGCCCTTTGCTCTCAGAGATGGTACAAATGAAAGGGCAGGTTCCAACCTATTGAAACCAGGGCCTGGAGTCCTGCTAGTCTTCAGCAGACTGTTTCTTCCCGGGTATCCCAGCCACATCACCTGCTTGCAGCCACATGCTAGTCCTCACCTGTTCCCAGATGTCATAAACAACTAACGTCACTTCTTCTTTATCCACCATGATGCGTCTCTCATAGGTGTCTTCTATTGTGAAACAGAGGGAATAAAGCCCATTAGGATGCTCCCCAACACTCATGAGATCTGGTAACCAGGAACACCTCAGATCCTAGTACCAGGGAACCCCCTCCAGGGAGGCTGCCATAGAAAGCAGTGGAGAAACCTGTTTGGTTCTGGCCTCCAGAGGCTGCTCATGCCACATGCACATGGATCCCTGAGTCCACTCAGCCCCTGCAGGCCTTCCCCAAATACCTGCGTCCTCCAGTTCATGAGCACTTTCTCCTTGGAGACTGCCAAAAGTGCTTGCTAGGGTGCTCTTGCCTACACCACTCTCCCCCACCAGCATGACCTTGAAGACTCCATCCTTTTCGGGAGGGGCTGCCTCTCCTGAGCCCAAGGAATCAGAAGATCCAGAGGATGAGGCCTGAGGTGGCCAGTCAAGTTCATCTACAGCCTGAGCCCGCCGCAGTTGGTGCTTGTAGGGCAGAGGCATACTGCCTCTTCGTCTGGGGGCTCCAGGGAGAGGGGGTGGCCCACTTTGGTCCAGCCCTGCTAACAGTTTCTCTGGCTTCTTCAGAAGTATGGCATCTGCTTCTAGAGTGCAAAGAAAAGGAAGCCATGAGTGCGATGTGCCCGGTCATCTGCAGAGGGCTTAAGCCAGGCTGCTCCAGTGTCAGGCCCAGCCACACCCTCTTAAATCATGACTAAAAAGAACTAGAATCTTTGGCCCAACCTTTTAGACTGAAGCCCCCCAGAAACCTGCATCGTGAGCTTCCAAGGAGCAGACATAATGGCTTCCCCATTGTGGTCCTAGCTGTAAGCTGTGCAAAACATGCCCCAAGCAGAGAAGGTACCTATGTGCTGGTTCACAACCCACTCACACCAACACTGACATAGGCACACCCCAGACTGGGTCTCTAGCCCTGGGGGCTGGAAGAGGCTTTCTCTCCTTCCACTTTGGGGTCCTGCCTTCTGCTCTTGCATTGGCAATCCCCAGGCTGAGGAGGGGCACAAGGCATGAGAAACTGAAGCTGTTGCCCAGGTACTAATAGCCTCGAAAACTTTGTGGGGAGCCTGTTCCAGCACTGTGTAAGATGTGTGTGTTTTCTTTGTAGGTGGGTGGGTGTGTGAGAGGCTGCTTCCCTCAGCGCATGATTGTGAGACTCTGCATCCCTGGATGTCCCTGTGGATGGCAGAGAATATTGTGTTCATGGAGAGGTAGAGGTGGAGAGAGACACTGTGTGTGTGTACGTGTGTGTGTGTGTGTGTGTGTGTGTGTGAGAGAGAGAGAGAGAGAGAGAGAGAGAGAGAGAGAGAGAGAATCAGGGGAAGGGTGACAATGCATGCATGGTCAGGGAAACCAGAACAGGAACAACAGACGCAACAAAGAGGGGGGGGAGGAGGCTGGAAATAGCCCAGGATCAATATTTGGCCAGCAGCCAGGGCCTCCAAGGAGCCAGAAAAAACCCTTACAACAGGTCCCTAGGGTAGCCCCCGACTTGTGATTCGGGGCTTGTGGGCTGCCCCTTCCTTCTCTGCTTCCCTCCTGTCTATCCCAGCCTGTTATGAATGAGGCTGACCTAGGGGCTCCGTAGCAGTTTCCCAAGCCAAGCCCTGGGAGTGATGGGGGAGGGAGCCTTTGGGCAGCTCTCCTTCCCTCCACCACAGCCCAGCCCCAGTGCGAGGAAGCAGGTCTTCTCTACTTCCTGACTGGCTTTTCATCTCTTGCTGACTGAACCCCTGGCTCTGACTCCCCTTGCAAAGCTCCAGCGCGTACTCTTCTGGTTTCAGCCGGAAGCTGCTCAGGTTAGCTCTCACCTGGTGTGGCTGTCCCTGGTGGGGAGGCCTGGTGGCTGCCGGAGGGACAAAGTGCTGTGGTTTCTGTGTCCGTGTCCATGTCGGTGTCGGGGTCTGTGTGCGTCTGTGTGCGTGTTTGAGTGCAGCCCAGCAGCTCACAGCACCCGCTCCCACACTCCGCAGCACTGTCAGCTTTTCCCTTTAAATACCACCCTCCCCACTTACCCTGCCCCCCCCACACCTGGGGGAAATGTCCCGCCCCCTGATGAGGTCACATATGCTAATGAGTAGTGATGTCAGCGGGATTCCCTCCTTCGGGGCCCCCCTCCCTTTTCTTTGTGTCACTTCCCTCTGGGAGCACACTCATTGCAGAGCCTGGCTAAGGTAGGACAGAACAAAGTCAGAGGGGTAGAAGACACTGGTGTTCAGAGCAAGCTGTGGGGGCTCAGTGGGTAAAACCTCTAGGAGTGGCAAGAGGCACCATCCTGGGGAGGGCAGAGTCGTTTTCCTAGGGAGCCAGAACTATGCCTCATTTGTTTCTGCTTCCAGCCCCCAATCCCTGTCCACCCCAGAATGAGTGCTTAGTGGCTAAAGAGGGTGAGGGCACAAAGACTAAAAGCTGATCTAAAAGACAAAGAAGATGCTGAGAGCTGCAGGGGCAGTGGGACACACCCTGCCACACTTCCATCCTGCCCCTTGGTCAAGAGCCACAAAAATACCTGTTACTAGGGCCAGCTATCTCAGCGAACTAAGCCCTTGCTTAGGGAAGCACAGGGGCCAGGGTTCAATTCCTGGCGCCACCCGCGCCGAGCCGAGCCGGCGATGGAATCCGGTGCGGGCCGTCGCACGCCTGTAATCCCAGCACCTGGGAGGTAGGAAACAGGAGTATCACTATGAGTCCCAGCTGTGCAGTGAGACCCAGTAAACAAAACAAAACAAAACTATTACTCAACCTGGCCCTAGGCAAGTGGGGGCTGTAAGGAAGCTTCTTTGTTTACTACTTAGGACCTGGAGGTACAAACCTCTGTGAGGACACCTTCACCTCTAATGGAGAGGTAAAGCTGGCTTATCGTGAGATGTCTGGTAGGCAGCCCCCTACTGCCCTTTCTGCCCAGTTCCCTTTGTCTTCGGGTTCTCCCCTTTTTTTGACGTTCGCAGTATTCGGGATTGAATCCAGAGCCTTTGCATTGAGTGGGACCTCCAGGACCCTTATTAAAATTTGAGTCAGGGGCCGGCGAGATAGCTCAGCGGTCTAAAGCGCCTGCTTAGGCAAGCTTAGGCAACCACAGCGACAGCAGTTTGATCCATGATCCCCTGGCACCACGGGCTGAGACCGCCATAAATAAAGTTTAAAAAAAAAATTGAGTCAGGTTCTTACTAAATTGCTGAGCTGCCCAGGCTGGGCTCAAACTTGTGAGCTTCTGGCTTCAGCCACCTAGAGTACTGGGATTTCAGGTGTGGGCCACCACATCCAGCTGGGGGGTGCCACTCTTGTCTTCCTCCTTTTAGACACCCTCAAGTACTAAGCACATACTGATTTCTCCCTTTCCCTGTTTTGCGAGGTGCCGTATGAGGCCTTTTTCTGCATTACTTCCTTTGCATGCCTCTAAGGCTCAGGTAGGTGGGTGCCCTGTTTGCAAAGTGATCCTGTGGAAGTCACCTGAGTTCCCCCCCAGACCCAAGGCCAGTTCGTTTTTCATTTCTACACTGTGCTGCTTTCCTTGTCTTACAGATTGTCTTCTTTGGGAACAATCCATTTTGCTGTCCTCACTGGACTTTTCCCATGGGACAGGCAAATAGTAATCGTGGGGACAACGAACACTGATACTGCACATTTTCTAGAGGTAGACTATAGTGAGAGCAGAAAGGGTCCTTGGTAGCTGAAACACACATGTACTTGCTCATCAGATTCTTCAGTGCTTAATCACAGCCTGCTTAATACTTTATAAAACACAGCAAGCACAAATAAACAACTTAATGGTGAACTCAACCTCAAACTTCTAGAAAAAGAGCAGGCAGGCTAAGCCAAAAGCTTGTATGAGGGAGGCAATTATAAAGCTCATTTTCTTCACAATTTTAATGTGTCCATATGTGTTCCTGTAGTAATAGATCAGAGGCACATTTTGAGCAGCAAGTGATTTTTATAGTCTAGTAGCAAGGGAAGCAACCATTCCTCTTTATTTTTTATTATTATTTTTGTATTTTAAGGAAGGGTCTACAGGTGCTCAGGGTCTCACTACTAGATGGGACTCATAGTGATTCTCCTGTTTTCAGCCTCCCAAGCGCTTGGGATTACAGGTGTGTGGCACCATGCCTAGTCTCAATTGCCATCTCAGTGTGACCCAAGGGCAGGGCTGGCACAGCACACTGGGGATTGAACCTTGGCTGTCGTGCAGGAGCTTTAGTCCACTAAGCTATCTGGCCAGCCCTTCCTCCTTTTTAATGATCAAGATCTGAGGAAAGTCCTTTGTGCTAAGCCTGTGCTCTACAACTGAGCTAAAATCCCAGCACTCCTCCAACCCCAAAAGCATTT
This sequence comes from Capromys pilorides, assembly GCA_004027915.1. Lineage (NCBI taxonomy): Eukaryota > Metazoa > Chordata > Mammalia > Rodentia > Capromyidae > Capromys > Capromys pilorides. Next base: position 10,716 of record PVKN010009417.1, read on the forward strand.
AGAGAGGGCCTAAGACTGTAGTCTAAGGCAGTGGTGGCGAGCTCTCTGGTCCATCTGCCATAGCAAGCTGTTTGTGTTGAGCACTCTGAAAGGTTTGCCATCACTGGTCTAAGGTTACTTAACATAAGGATACAGAACCCCTAACAGTTACAGCTTCTCAAGACACTGCTTCAGAGAAGCTAGCAGTTTCCATGAATTATCCTCTGCTGCCTATAAAATTTTATATTACATTTCAGATCTTCTGAAGATGAGTGTAAAATTATAGACTGATTTCCTCCCCAAAGGAGCTCTTTTCTGACGTTTTACAGTGGTGCTAGGGATTAAGCCCAGGGCCTTGCGCACACTAGGCAAGTGGCATACTGCTGAGCTATATCTCCAGACCTTTTTATTTTGGGATAGGCACTAAGTAACCCAGGCTGAACTCAAGCTCACAATCCTCTAGACTGAAGTCTCCAGAGCAGCTGAGAGCACTGGTATGAGACCCTGGCCAGGCATAAGCTTTACATTTACAGGTGCAAGCCCTGTGGCTCGGGAAAACTCACCTGAGTTTATCAGGTAAGATAATTCACAGCTGTAGACCCTAGCAGTAGTTTTTTACTGCAATGTTTGCCTCCTCAGTTAAACTCCAGGCCACAAGAGCGGGCTGTTTTGCTCTGAGCAACCTCTCCCCTCCTTAGGCTAGTAAGGAGTCTTACTAGCTGACCAAGGGTCCTCAGGAAGGGCAAGTCCTGTGGCACAGTGGGATAAGGGTATCTGGATCCAAATCAAGCCAGGTCTGCATCCTGAGCCTTGCAAATGGGGCTGATAAGGCCCATAGTAGAGCTCTGTTGTGGTACTAACTACCTATGAGAAAGGATCCGGCAGAGGAGGCACTCAACTCTGGAGCTGTGGGGCTTCCACAGCTTCAGGCTGTATGGCTGGTGGTCTTTTCTCCTCCCAGCAGGGAGGGCCTGGAGCCCTGTTCAGGTTGATTTTGTGCTTTAAGGATTGTTACCTCAGACTCAAATCCACAGCTTGATCCTCATCTGCTAAAAACACCTTCAAGAGTCCTGATAGCATTCCTACTTGCAAGACAGGCATTTTGAAGAGTGGTGTTGCTGGGAAGATAGGTCAGTGGCATACGTGCCTGCCTGGCAAGTGCAAGGTCCTGAGTTCGATTCCCAGTAGCCTCAAAAAACTTTAAGTTAAAAACCAAATAAAGAGTGGTCACAAAAAAAAATAAAAAAGAAACTCAACTGAAATTTGGGACCAAGAGATAGCTCAATAGAATAAGTGCTTGTCTGAGTTCAATCCCTGTACTTAAAAAAAAAGTGTCTATCTTGAGAGGATTTTGAGTTGCCTCTAGCTAGAGTTTGAATGTGGTAAATTCCCAGAGACTCCTTGCCCCTGGCTCTATGAGGAGATACTCTCCAAGGGAACCTAGTGTCCTAGTGTCTCTCTCCTTCATTCTGCATTAGGTGAATGGCTCTGCCATGCCTTGAACTCCTGCTGTGATGTAGCACCCTGTGCCTACCAGAGCCCAGGTCAGCAGGACCTATCATATATACACTGAAACTTCCAAAATTTTTAATTCTGTGTATTTGGCACAGGGTGTCACTCTGTAGCTCAGAGGCAGCTCGGACTCTTAGCAATCCTGCTTGTTTTAGCCTCCCCAGTACTGAGATTATAGATGTATGCCACCCACCATGCCAGCCAGCTCCAAGAGCCCTGGGTGGGGCTGATCTGGTATGTGGTACTTAGGACGGAACCTGGGTCTCCGCACTTGCCTAGGCAGGCGCTTAGATTCCTGGGCTCTTTTTGCAGCCTAAAATCTCCAAAATCTTGACCCAAAAGAAATCCTTTATGTACGTCATTTTATTTCCACTATGCCACATAGTGATATAAAGCTACCTTGTCTCTTTCTCTTGGGTTTCAGAGGGCAGGAATATAGCTCAATGCACAGGGTCTGCCTGGCAGAAGTAAGGTTGTTTTCCCAGTATCAAAAAAAGAAAAACCTTGGTTTTAGTGAAAGTAAAGTCAACTGTGCCCCCAAGCCACCCTCACTTGGGCAGGACCCTCTGTCTTGGGCTTCCCTGTGCAGCCTATTTAGGGAGGCAAATTGCTCCTCTCCACCGACCTGGGCCTTATCATGGCTGGCAAAGCAGTATTACCACTTACATCACACAGCGCACACTCAGTACCCAGAGAAAATTCCTTCAGGCCACTAAGCTATAAGCACAGGCCCCCTTAGTAAATTTTTCCCTAAGGTCGTCTCCACCATTCTGAAGTAACTCTTCAGCACATTTACTTTATATCTTTGCCTACTCAATTTGGCAATACTCCTAGAAGAAAAAAGGTCTAGAATAGGTCAAGGATGAAGTCAGGGTACACACTTTTTTTTTGTGGAACCAGGGTTCAAACTCACGACTTTGCACTTGCCAGGCAGGCACTTGTGCCACAGAGCTATCTCCCTAGCCCCCAGGATACACACTTTTGAGACGGCTGTGAAGAGAAGAGCAAGGTGCAGGGCAAAGGCCAGCACTGGACGGGGAGAGCACCATTGTCCTGCTTTTCACTGGACTGGAACTGAGGGGCTACAAGGGCTATTGGCACAGGGAAGGTGGCCCTAAAGATGGGAAGCCTGCGAACAGGACCCGGGTTCTTGGGAGGCCCTGCCCCAATCTCTAGGGCAGGCATGGAGTGAAAGCAGCTCAGGTCTTCCCTGAGCCAAGATGCCAGGTCCCAGGGCTGCACAGGGGCGAACTTTCCCCTTTGCTTCTTCAGGCTCTTGCTCACTGAGAGGAAATTGTGTAATTACTGCTCTAGCAAAGATGCTGACAGGTTGTAACCAATGGTCCCTCCACTAGGGGGCTGGGGTAGCTAAGGACTGCTTAGGTCAGGGATGCCTCAGCTTCCTCTCTGTCCCCCCACCCCCAACCTTTCTATAGTTTTTGTTCCTATCAAACTTCGGGGCAGCTGCTGTGCCTTGCTTTCCTGAGGCAAGGTTCCAATACTCCTCATTGGCCATTCTTTCCCATCCTCCCCCGTTTTTTTCCACTAGCCATTGCTTATGTCCCTCTGTCTTTTCTCAGGTCCAGGGTCTAGCCCTCAAGGCAAGTGCCTTTTAATTTGCTTGTCCTGTCTAGAATTCTCACCTCTGTACCAAGTGCTGAGAGGATCTTTTTTTTGAAAGAGTTCATGTAATTCACACTTGAACTTGCATTGATTCTCCCGACCCCAACTCCCAAATGTTGCCATTACAAGCATGCACCACCATGCCTGGCGGAGAGCATGCCTCAGAATTCAGACTAAGCCCTCTTCCAGGAAGCCCCCTTGGATTTTGTCATGATTACGCCAGCACTTCCACACCCTGAATGTGATTTGCCTTCAACTCATGCTTGCCTGCTTTGGGGAGCTAGGCCAAGAGCTTGTCTGCCTTGTGCAAGCCAGACTGTTGTCTGGTGGGGGTGGCAGGCAGTCACAGCTCCTGCATTCCCCTAAGGACAGCCTGCTCCTGTGATCTGTGCTTGGAGAGCCCTTCATGAATGGGAACCTTCCATGCTGCAAGGGCCCAGATGGCTTCCAACTTCTGGCCTGGCTCTGAATAGTGGCTTGGTGTCCCTTATTGGAGGTAGGGCCCTTGGCCTGCATCGGGCCCTGGAAAGGGCTGGTCCTTCCAGGTTCCTTGAATGTTCTTACCTTCTTAAGAGTGGGGTGGCTGGTAGATGAACAGACAGGGAAGCAGGTGGGGGCTGAACACAGGCACAGAGCAAGAACAAGATGAGATAAGCACAGGTTGAGACGGTAGGAAGACAGAGTTCAGCTTATTTGCAAAATTTTAAAACTTACAACTCCTTTATTGTTTACTTTGATTCCTTGGACAGTGGCCTGGCTATGGAACAGAGGTATTTGGTTTTTTTGTGAACCACACCCCCTAGGGATGGAAGCTGGCAGAACCTCTGGTTCTACCTGAATCCTCCCCTTGGACACAGGCAGGTTTCCAACCAAATGGTATTCTGGTGCCCGAGGCCACTTTTGGGTGAGGGTTTGGCAAAGATGGAGTGTCCAGGCGTATGATCCTTTAAGAACTGTATGTTCTGGATAGCTGTGGGATGGAGAGTGAGTGGTGGTGGAGGATGGTGGTCTCTGGCTGTACTCAGCAGGGGTCTCATGGAGCCCTCTTCCTGCCTGCGGGACATCCAACTTCGAGCAGCTACACAGGTCAGTGAGGAAGCTGAGCCACCCTCTAGATAGAAAGCTATGCCCCAGTGACTAAAGTCGCTAGGGCAGCCAGGTCACCTCAGGAAAGCAGTGGTTCATCCTCTGCCTCAACCACCCAGACTCCTGGCTCAGCCAGTGGCATCAGCAGCACATCGTCCTCATCCTCTGTGGCCAAGACAACTGTGTGGGGCCCAGGAGGGGTCCAGGTTGATCCTGGGGGCCACAAGGTTGGCAGAAGGCGGCCTCGAAGGGCCTGTACCACTCCAGACAATAGTGATGGTTCCAAAGGCACTGAGGGCAGTGGCCCCTGGACCTCAGGGACAGTAGGGAGGGTGGGAGTTATGTTGGCAGATGGGAGGGGAGATTTCATGGGCAGAGGGGGGGCTTGTTCCCCATCCTGCCCACCTACTGCCCCACCCTCACAGGCTGAACTCGTGCTGCCATCTGCGCCCTCCAGAGCAGCAGAGGAAGGTGTGACCTGGGGCCTGGTCTCAGGGGCCCGAGCTGGAGGGTTGATTCGAGGAAGCAGGCCCCAACGACGCAGACGGCGAACTAGGCGACGCACTGAGCGGCCCCGCTGGCGGCGGCGGCCACCTGAGGCACCCCCTGGAGTCATATCCTGACGCAAGATCTGCAGCAGAGAACGCAGGTTGCCCAGCACTGAGTTCTGCAAGAAGAGGCAGCAATCAGTCAGAAGGTGGAAGGGTGAAAGAAGGAGGTGCAGGGTGGCCACAGTGGGGCTGGGACCAGAGGAGTCAGGGCTGGAAGGAAGGACTTACGTCGTTAGGGTTCTCCGTAGGAAAGTCTTCCACAGGCGGGATGGCACCCTGAGCAATGAGCTGCCCATAAGAAGGGGGTGCCTGCTGTTGCACAATCTCAGCCTCCATCCGGGAGAGGGGCGCAAAGATGCTGGGAGGAACGGGTGCTGCTCAGTCACTGGTAGCCCCCAGTCAGGATGGCTTGTCCCACCCCTTAGGCCTCTCCCTACCACATGAAGCCCGGAAGAGTTGAAACTATGCAATGGACTTCCTAAAGGGCATCTAATGTCCCCTCCTTCCTTGGGACTGCTTTCAGGGTTCAGTCTTGGTCTTTCCAAGAGCTGATCAAGGCGGGCACCCGCAAGGTCTCCTCAAGTTGCCCTCAGTCCCCATGTTTCTGCAGCCAGTCCCACTTCAACTGACCTGTACTCCTGGGTGCGAATAGCGTAGAGCTTGCAGGTGCAGCCCAGGGCAATGACCAGCAGTAGGCCACACACCAGGCTGCCAATGACTGCGGCTGTGATGACCTTGCGGGGCAGGGCATAGGAACAGTCCCACTCATCGCTGCCGTCGGCACAGTCTGGCTGCCCATCACATACCCATGTCTCATATACACACTTCTCGTCTTGGCATCGGAAGTTGCCAGGCTGGCAGTGTCGGCAGCGTCTCTCATCTGCTCCATCGGCACAGAATGTTTGGTAGTTGCAGCGGTCAGCGGGCAGGTAGCAGGCAGTGGTGCCAGGGGTGCTGGCAGCCCCACAGGGGAAGTGTCCAGGGGGGCAGCTGGGGCAGTCTGCCTCATCTGTGCCATCAGCACAGTCCCATGAGCCGTCGCAGCGCTGTGCGTCACTGTAGCAGCGCTCCCCGAGGCTCTCGCCAGCCCCCAGGCCAGAGCGCAAGCCACAGGGCCGGTCCCAAGGCAAGCAGTATCCCCGCACATGGTAGGTAGCATTGAATCCCCGACCACTGTTCTTAGCAGGTGTGTAGTAGGTCACGACAGCCTGGCCAGACAGTGTCTCCACAGTGACAGCCTTGCCATTGCTGAAGCAGGTGAGGCTGCGCAGCAGCCGAGGTGTCTCGGGAGGCCCGGGGCCATCGTACACATGCACTGCGTCCTCAGGGCCCAAGTCCAGGGTTGTGAAGCGAACTGCCAGCCGCCGGCCATCGTGAGGGTCCAGCAGCCACAGGCAAGACTGGGGATGGGAGACTGAGGCAAAGTGTGAAAATCCAGGGGAGGAAAAGACCCCGTAGAAGTCCTCCAGGGTGAGATTACAGGAGAGGGTCGGGTCAGGGTCTGGGCTCAAGCTAGGGAATGGGTCTGAGCTGCAACCCGTTTCATCAGAGCCATCACCACAGGCATCAAACCCATCACAGCGCTGGGCGGCAGGTATACAGCGGTGGTTCAGGCACTGGAACTCTTCCTGCAGGCACATCAGCCAATCTGCAGAGGCAGCAGAGAGGGCTGTGAGGCACCAGGGCCCTAATGGTCTTTTCTTCTTCCTTGGGGTTTCCACTGACTATTCTAATGGCCCCTCTCACATTCCTGTCTGACGTACCTTGGCTGTAGGAGAGCAGGAAGCCCTGGCCCATGGGTGCTCTGGCCCCAGTATAGCTGTAGGTGATGGTGACGTTACCCCCTGGCAGCTGCAGAGGACTGGCAGGTGCCTCACACAGGGAGATCAGTGGCTGAAGAGGAGAGCGCAGGAGCAAACGCTCTGAGCCACAGGCCAGGTGCAGTTTCTGGAACCTACAGAGGTAGAGGAGAACAGGACACGAGATGCTCTAGAGTGCTTCCTGCTTCTTCCACCTAGTGCCACCAGACCCATTCTATCCAAAGAAGCATAAACAACTGTTTATCCGTGACTCAAAGAGCCAAGTGAAAAAGAATGGACACTGGACGTGGAGATGCATGCCTATAATTCCAGCACTCCGGAGGCTGAGGCAGGACTACTGCACATTTGAGCCCAGCTTGGGCAAATACAGATTAGCAAGACCTTATATCTAAATAAAATAATTTATAAAGGCTGGGGATGTAGATCAGTAGGAAGGCCCTAGGTTCAATCCCCAGTACTCTTCCAGGGGAAAACCAAACCAAATGTAAACAATGGGAATAGTCCTAACAGAAGCTTAGGGTATCATGGGATCACGAAATATATACTAGGACCCACTGGAATAACTGAATTGTGTTCCAGGCTTAAGCACATTTATCAAAACAAGTTTCACTGCTTTTTGTTGCAGTAATGTCAGCCAACTATGCCCCCCCCCCCCCCAGAATACAATTACTAGCTAGTTCAATTACTAACCCCTAGTACCAGGTGAGCAAGACTGATACCCTCACAGTGTGCAGATCCCTCTGTCCCAACAGCCTCTCGCCAAGTTGCTCTCTCTTTCTGGAAAATTCACAGCAAGCAAACTGTGTAAAGCTAATAGGCAAGTATTTTCTATGGACCACAACCTAAGGTCAGAGGAGCCTGGGGAGACTGGGAATGTTTAACATATTGGGGGGTGGGGCCGGCAAGATGGTTCAGTGGTCTAAAGCGCCTGCTTAGGAGGGCTCAGGCAACTGCGGGGACTGCAGTTGGATCCCCAGCACCACATGCTGCGCCAGCGCCACCACCAGGGCAGGCTGAGCCAGCCACAAAATGAATAAATAAAGAAACAAACACAACAAGCAAACAAATAAATAAATAAATAAAATTTAAAAAACAAAAACAAAAACAAAAACATATTGGGGGGGGTGGCTGGAGAAGTGGCTCTGTGGCAGAGCACTTGCCTAGCGTGTGTGAGGTCCTGGGTTCAGTTCCAGCACTACAGAAAAAAACCACACCAACTAACCAACCAAATAAAATAAAAAGCACCCAAAACTGAGGAAGATCCTAAGATGATTATGACTGCTGTGAATTTCAGGCACAAGTGTAGAACAGATTGAAGAACTCAGAACAGTTTTATCTGAGGCCATTTTTAGAGTGACCATGGTCCTTTGGAGATACTCAGGACTCAAAATAAATGGGCATCTCTGCCAGGTATGGGGGCACACCTGTAATTCTCAAGAGGCTGCGGCAGGATTCATCTTTCAGGCCAGCCTAGGTGAGACCAGTATATGGTGAGACCTGCCCCCACCCCAAAAGAAGCCAGATGTGACGTACACACCTATAATCCCAGCACTTTGGGAAGCTGAGGTAGAATGACTCAAAATTTGAGCATACCCTGGGAAACTTCACAAGATTATCTCTTAAAATAATAAATAAGCCCAGGCGTGGTAGCACATACCTGTAATCCTAGCACTTGGAAGGCAAGTTCAAAGCCAACCTGGGCTCTAGACTACATAGTGAGTTCAAGGCCAGCCTCAACTACATAGAGTCCTTGTCTCAAAAACAAAAACAAAAAACCCCAAGCGTATAAAAAATAAATTTAGCTAGTATGAAGGCCATGAGTTCAATCCCCAGTACTGGGAACGAAGAAACAAAACCTAAAACAGTCCACCTCAGTCCAGCTTCCATTTACCAAACATGGCCCAGAACAAGTCCAGCTTTTAGGCTGTCTAGGCCAAATAAAATTATCCTGTTTTCCTGTTGGGAAGGTTAAAAAGGCCAGAGAGAAGCTGACCTGCAGACATCCACAGTAGATGGAAAAGGGACAGGAAAGGGGAATGGGCTTGCGCCTTCTTCTCACCTGACTGTCACGGTCTGCTCCTTGCTGCCCAGGATGACCCACGTACAGTTGGTGGGGGAGCTGCGGCTGTCCCGGCCAAGGGGCCTCTGTAAGATTCCCTGCACTTCCAAGAGCAGTGCTGGGGGGCTCACACAGGCTGGAGGGAGGAAGCAGGGGACACTGGTAGAGATTCCTCAACATCCCACCCCTCCCCAGGCCTGTGGCCTCCATGGGCCTTGCTGTTCAAGAGGGAGCACACCCCCCGCCCCAACCCCGGCCAGCCTCTCCCCCTCTGGGCACCCTTCTTAGCTCTACCTTACTAGCACCGCGAACAATGCTCAGGTCAGCTCCATGCCAGCGCCTGGGCCAGAGGAGCAGGAAGTGCTATCTACTCTCCTAAAGACTATTCTAATGAGGGAGACTGAGCCAGACTGCTGCATGGAAAACACAACGAAAGGGTACCTAACTACTTCCAGGTGAGGACTCACACCGCACCTGAGTTTCCCTGTCTGTGACATCAAAGATAAATGGTCTTCTCTCCAAAACCACACTAGGTCAAGTCCTCCCTCTACTTACCAGGATTTGAGAAAATAGTCCGGTCTGGATGGGCCAGAGCGCCTCCTAAAGGGACAGCGAGAAAGGGCAGGAGAGTAAGTCAGAAGTTTCTTCACCTGAACTCGAGGGGACTTCCGGGTAGCTTCAGGGGAGTCGGTGCAGGGACGCAGAGGACTGCGGTGTGAGACCTCGAAGTAAAGCCCGCCGGCAGCGCCCGAGAGATTGCTAGGGTGATCTGGGGACACCGAGACGGGCTCAGGGCTGAGCAGAGCAGCACAGAGCAGGAGCTGGGCGGGGGTCAGCGATGGGGGCGACGGCAGGCAGGGCGGGGCGACGGGTCGCGAAGAGGGGCACCCACAGGACCGGCCAGGCCCAGGGACAGCTCCGGGGGCTGGCCGCCGGCTGGGTCGCCCCGTCTCGGTTCTTACCAAGGAACAGGAGGATGGCAGCCAGCATCCCGAGGCGTCCGGAGGCGCAGGGCGAGTCCCGGAGCCCCGGCAGGGAGGCGGCGGCGGCGCAGGTGTCCATGCTCCCCGGTGCCACTGCCCCGCGGGGGCTGATGGCCAGTGCTTGACCCGAGCTCAGGCTGCCAGGGCTGGGGGCGGGGAGGCGGCGGAGGGGCGGAGCCTTTCGCCAACTTCCGAGTTGTTTCCCCCGGCGGTCGCCGCGCTCCTCTCGTGGGGCGGACTCCCGAGGCCCCGGGACTCGGCTCGCAGCCGGGGTCGGAGCGCGCTCCCGTCTACCGCTGGGCTGCGGGCCGCGAGCTCCTCGCCCGGGCCCGGCTGCCACCTGCCGGGGCCGGCGGCCACTTCCTCTTCAGGCCAAACTTTGCCGGCCGTCAGCCTCCAGGGCTGGCCCGTGCGTCGCTCAGCTTGCCCGGCGCGTCCAGCCCTCGGGACGCGGCGGGCAGCGGGCGGCGGAGAGGAGGCAGGCGCGGTTCCCGGGCCGCGGCCGGGCCGTACCCCAGCCTGCCCGGGAGTTGGAGCGGTCGGGCGCGTGGCTCCACCCCTGCCAATCAACGCAAGGCCCCGCCCACCCGCTCGCGAACCCCTTTCCGGCCCCGCCCCGCCCGTGCCCGCCAGACGGGCCTGGACCGGCCGCGCCGGCTCTGCTTTAACTTTGGTTGTTTTCCTCTGGGTGTAAACTGGTTTTTGCTACTGGACACGTTTTTAAAGCGTTTGTCAAAGGACATAAGCTTGTTTCATAAGTGTAGAGTTTTTCCTTTGGTCCTGTAAGTCCTCAGAACTTCTTGTTGCAGTGTCTGAAATCCTGGCTGTATTTTGGGGGTATGAGCCTTTATTATAGCAATTACTCCAGGGGATTGTAATGTTTGTTTATTCATGGTTTCTGCCCCACTCCGCCCCTACTCTGCAAACTGAAACTTCTGGCCGGCCTGCACTGTTTACAAGTTCTCTCTCTCGCTCACTTGCTGCTCGCTCGCTTGCTTTTTTTTTTTTTTTTTTTTGGTTTGGTTTTTGGAGACAGGGTTTTGCTCTGCAGTTCAGGCCAGAATTCACTTTGTAGCCCACACTGGCCCCAAATACATACTCCTGCTTAAGCCTTCTGAGTGCCTGGATAACTGGAATGTGCCTTCATGCCGAGGCACTGTTTACCTTTGTACCTGCAGAGCTGCTCTGCTACTGAGAGAAGACAGAACTCAGTAAATGGACACACACACACAAAAAAAAGAATAAATGTGCCACCCTGCGTACCACCTACGTAAGTTTGAGGAAGTTCTTAAAAGTCCAAGTCTTGGTCATAAAAAATTAGAGTGGTTTCAGGCTGGTGAGATGGCTCAGCAGTCTAAAGCACTTGTTTAGGCAAGCTTAGGCAACCATAGGGACCGAAATTCTGATCCCCGAAACCACATGCTGTGCCAGCCCCACCCCCAGGGCAGGCTGAGCCAGCCATAATATAAAAAATAAAAATTAGAGTGGTTCCAGTCCCCCTTAAGATTGTGAGCATATGGGGAGATAATAAAAACTGGGAATCATGCTGCCAGGAAAAAAATATGCTGCCAGGCATAGGAAGTTCTCCATATCTAGTAGCAACTATTATTTTCAGTCACAGGAGATATTTCTAATATATCTGGACTTGGGGTTACCAATTTCCTATGGCAAGAACAGGTAATGTTAAATATTAACAATTAGATTATAAACATTTTGAGCTTCTGCCTTTGGGGCATAAGAGGGGGCTGATCAAAAACATACAGTGTTGAAACTTAAAATACTACAGCAAAAGACACTGCCATTAATCCACCTCAAAATAGTCATTTTCCTATAGAGCACATTTATCTCATTGTTCATGCTGCTTTCTAAAACAGTTCTTCGGTTGTTTTCTGAGACAGGGTCTCACTATATACCCCAGGCTTGGCCTTGAACTCAGGCACACTTCTGCTGCAGGCTCCCAAGAACTGGGATAACAAGCTAGTGCCAGCTTGAAGTGTTCTTTGGGAGGTGTGGTCAAAATGTGCTGATTGCTGCTGCTCAGTGCCATTCAATACAAAGACAGGCTGTAAAAGCATTATAATCCCAGTACTCGAGAGGCCAAGGCACGAGGATAGCTGAGAGTTTGAGGCCAGCCTGGGATCTGGAATATATACTGTGTTTAAGCCAGCCTGAATTATAGAGCAAGACCCTATCTCAAACAACCTAAAAAAAAATAATAAATTACAGTGAGTCCTCCACCTTATCCACTAGATCTGACACTGTAGTACTTCTGAAGGTTCTTCCCCAAAGTCAAAATGACTTTGAAATGAAATTTTTGAATTGATTCAGCATGCCAAGGCAGCCATGCCAGCCTGGCCTACATAGCATAGATTCCATGTCAATAAACAAACAAACTTAAAGGGCTAGGGAGATAGCTCAAGGGCACAAGTGCCTGCCTGTCAAGTGCAAGGTCCTGAATTCAATACCCAGTTCTGCAATAAAAAAGAAAACCAACGAACAAGCTTTAAAAAAAAGTCAGAAGAAAAAAATAAACGGACAAAACAATGAAATTAGAGACAATAGGTGTTTGTGTACTCAAGTGAAAGTTTCAGTTGAATTACCGCACGGAGGTTGAGTGCATGGGTCTTAGAAATCGGTTACCTTTAGGAACGGGCCCATGAAAATGTCCTTGGAAATTTTGAGGAACTGTGAAAAACAGTAGAAGTAATGGATAATGGAAGTAATGCATAGCTAAACAGATATTTCATTTTCAACTAGAAGTCTAACAACTTTTTTGTGGTGCCTTTATAGACTATTCACCATATACTACACATTGCTCAAAGCACTTTAGTGCTCTGTATTAGAAGGTGTGCTTACCACACCTCTGGGACGTAGGCGTTATTTTTGTCCTCATTTTATAATTGAGGAAACTGAGTCACAGGCAAGCAGGATAACTTGCTCACAGTCAAGCTACAAGCGTGTGCAAGTGCCAAGACTCGAGTCACACTGTGTGTGGCTCAGAGTCCTTGCTGTCAGGCCTAGTGGGCTCTGGCATCTTCAGAGCAACACCTTGCTAGCTCCTGGAACAGACTGTCAAACAGATGATTTGGGAGCATGCACAGTGGATAAAGACAGTGCCTGGGTCATTCACTTACTTTCAGATTCTTAACTTCTTCCTGCAAACTCCATTTGCCAGGCTCCCTTGCGATGATCTGGACACTATTCATCTATCAGGAAGCGCTCTTGGGAGACCAGTCTTACTCTGTGGGGTACCTCAGTATCTTCTTTTTGGCTTTTTTTTTTTTAATTTTATTTATTTATTTATTTGTTTGCTTGTTGTGTTTGTTTGTTTCTTTATTTATTTATTTTGTGGCTGGCTCAGCCTGCCCTGGTGGTGGCGCTGGTGCAGCATGTGGTGCCGGGGATCGAACCGCAGTCCCTGCAGTTGCCTGAGCCTTCCTACGCAGGCGCTTTAGACCACTGAACCATCT
>PVKN010009418.1:0-23804 GCA_004027915.1 Capromys pilorides
TGAGTACACAGGACCACTACTGCCAAATTGGCTATACCTCTAAAGCTGGTGTATAGATATGATACAACCCACATCAAGATATCAACAGTATTCAATCACAAAACTAGAAAAGAACCCTAAAATTCATATGGAAACAGAAGAGATTCAGAATAGCAAAAATAATTTGGGGCAGCAAGATCAAAATGGGTGGTATTAAAAAATCTATAGTGATAAATGGGCCAGCAAGATAGCTCAGTGGTCTAAAGCATCTGCTTAGGCAAGCTTAGGCAAGCACAGAGATCTTGGTTCGATTCCTGGCACCACATGCCATGCCAGCCCCGTTCCCAGGGTGGGCTGAGCTGACCACAAAATAAAGTAAAATAAAATAAAAACAAAGTCTACGGTAATGAAACAGTATGGTAGCGGCACAAAACCAGACCAGCAGATCTATAGAGCAGGACAGAAGATACAGAAACAGCTCCAAGCACATTCAGCCATCTGATATTTGAAACAGAAAACATATGCTGGAGAAAAGATCACCTCCTTACCAAACGGTTCTGGGGAAAGTGGTTATCCACATTCAGATGAATGAATATCTCTCACCCTGAACTAATATAAAATAAAATGTATCAAGGTTCTATATAATAAAACAGAAAAATCTTTTTTTGGAAGATGAAATGGGTAAAACATTTGAAGTCAGACATTGGCAAGAACATTTTGAACAGAACCCCAGTTGCACAAGAAATAATACCAGGATTCACTAAATAGAGTATATAAAATTAATAAGCATCTGCATAGCAAATGAAGCAACCAATAGAGTGAAGAGACAACCTACAGAGTGGGGAAAAATATTGCCAGCTACCTCTTGAATACAGTATTAGTACCTAGAATATATAAAGAACTCAAAAAATTAGATCCACAACATAAAAAAGACTCAATCAGTATGGATACTCAAAAGAAATAGGTACCTATCGGAAGAATTATAAATGGCAAAAAGTAAATAGAAAAGGTTCCCCACCTTTGGCCAGTACAGAAATGCAAAGCTAAAAAACATCAAGAGTCGGTGCTACTCCAGAAAGAGTGGCTGTCATTGCAAACTCAAACACAGCAAAGACTGGTGAGGTTGTGGGGGAAAAGCCTTCTACACTGTTGGTGGGAATATACATAATACGATCACTGTGGGAACTGGGATGGAGATTTCTCAAAAATTAAAAACGTAAATTCCATTTGACCTAACTATATCTCTTTGAGGTGTCCTCCCAATGAGTTAAAAACATCATCTTTCAGTGATAGCATGGATACCCATGTGGATAGCAGCACCATTCACAGTGGCTGTATCTTAGAAGTGGCCTCCTCATCTATCAGCTGATGAGTGGATAAGGAAAATGCAGCCCATCTGCACAGCGGAGCACTGTTTGCCATCAAACAGTGTGTCATTTGAAGGAAAATGGATCATCTTGAGACCACAGTGTTAAATAAAATAAAGCAGATACACAAATTAGATATCACATGGTACTCTTATATGAGGAGCCCCAAATATAAATACTTTTAAGAGACAAATGTGAAATAGATGATAGGTAATAGGAAAGTAGAGTTTTTGGAGATAGAAAGGGAAATCTATGAATGGAAGTAGAGGAGGGGGAGAGAGAAGGGAAGTAAAAAGGACAAAGATGCTGTGTACATATGCTAACCCTTCATGATGAATGCATTCATTATGTATCACCACAAACTTGTACTACAAAAAAAAAAAAAAAAAAGACCCAAAAGAAAATTATGGTGTGTATAGGGCTGGCCAGATAGCTCAGCAGATTAAAACTCCTGCTTAGGCAGATGCAGGGACTGGGGTTCAATCCCTGGCTTGCCGTACCATGGCCTACTGAGTTTGTGATTGAGACTGGGCATGGTGGTGCATGCCTGTAATCCCAGTGCTTGGGAGGCTAAAAACAGAGGAATTACTATGAGTCCAATCTACATAGTCAGACCCTGTAGACTCTGTACTAGATACATTTTTTTAAAAGAGAAAATTATTGTGTCTTCTTCTGCCCTATACACAGGATCTGGCATTGTATGACTCTGGCTTGTCCCTAAAATCAAAATGACCGTGAAAGGTAAACGCCTTGAATTATTTCAGGGCATCGAGGCAGCCACAACAGCATAAATGAAGACAGTCATACAAAAGGACTTCCAGACCTGCTCTAGGACATGGCAGGAAGGACAGGAGTAGTGTATCTGAAGGAGGGGAGTGTCCTAAGGGGGATTCATGACCATGTGTCTTTTACTGTAACACATTTTTTAATTTAAAAGTTTAAACATTTTATCATACCTTTTAAAGAATATAAACAAATAGAAAATTTTAGGACATGGTTATTTATTTTTACTTTTTAAATAATATAAAACAGTAATTTAAAAAATAACATTAGAAATGATATAAAATTTCACTAAACAAAGTAATAGGAATTCAACAATGGTTGCTATATTGCATGATGTTATCTTCACATCAGTTGTTTGGCTTACCCTGTACAACTTCTTTCCCTTCCACAGTTTCTATTGTACCTTTCTAATTTTATTTACTCTTTCAGGTTCTCACACTAACAAGACAATATGATGTTTGCACATGTGAATCTGATTTATTTCACTCACCAATATAGTCTCTAGTTGCATCCATTTATCTACAGAAGCCTTGAATTCACCTTTTTTTTTTGTAGCTGAATAATACTCCACTGTATAAAAATACTACATGTTTTTTAATCCACTCCTTGATTTCTGGGCATTTGGGTTGTTTCCAAGATTTCGCTATAACAAAGTACATGCTATACACATGGGTACACATATATTACTGTGCTATGATTTCAGTTCTTTTGGAAAAATACCTAGGAGGGAAATAACTAGTTTGAATGGGGCCTCCAGTCTATTTTAGAACATTGTAATACTATTTTCCATTTATTTAATGGTGCCCTGATTGTCAGCTTCAACTAAATTTTCCTTTTGAACTTCAACCTCCTCGTGTGATCAAGAAAGAATAGACATTTATATTCACCACAATACAGAAATTTATATCAAAATATGAGCACATATAGCTAACTTTACTTGTTAAAGAGGGAGCAAAGGGGACTAGATTTTCCTCTTGGACCAATGTCAAGAACATGGTATAAGAACATAGCGGACAAATACTAAGACACTAAATCTTATGGTACAGCATCTACCTGTCACTTATGTACTTTTATACTACTTTATCAACCAAAGATTTACTTATTTTCTCTTGTTACTAGTAATCAGTTTTAAAATTACTTCAATTCAGAGTATTTTAATTCCATTACAGTTTGTTCATTCTACAAACAGAAATGTTATGACACATCTTTCTGATAAGTTTCTAATCATAATCCAGAAACTTTAATATTATATAAAAACAGTAAATGTGTACTCCACAGTATTTGATTCTGCCTTGAAATTCTCTCAGGAGAGAGATTTGAGCTGTCCCCTGGAAGGCAAGCACTTTACTCTCCAGTTGAGTCATGAATTACATTCAGCCAGAGCACCTAGGGACCAAGACATTTGCTATTTTCTTGATCTGTCATTTTCCTAGGTATTCTTGAGTAGAAAAATTAGCCTCATCTATAATGATTATGCAGAAGCTTGACTTGGGTGTAGATTAAAATGTCTCCCAATTTCAAATATAAATTAATAGTCTGGTAAAGACCCTGGTATATATCTAAGTCAACTTTCGCAGCCTGATTTCATAGGCCATAGAGGTGCAAGTTGGATGGAACCTTCGGTATAATCTGGTTCAGTACTATTAGGATGTACATTAAGATACTGAGGTTAAGGGAACTGCTGGGATGTGTTTCAGGGCCAGTGGATTAGTGGGTAGACTG
This sequence comes from Capromys pilorides, assembly GCA_004027915.1. Lineage (NCBI taxonomy): Eukaryota > Metazoa > Chordata > Mammalia > Rodentia > Capromyidae > Capromys > Capromys pilorides. Next base: position 3,852 of record PVKN010009418.1, read on the forward strand.
GACTAGCAACCAGGATATTTTGGCTTTCATTCCAAGTCATTTTAGTCTTTTTTGTTTTCTTCTGAAGGCTGAAAATGAACTAGATGACCTTTCAAGATTCTTTCCAACATTGGGATTCTATGAAGTAGATTATAGTTGAGGAATTTTTATAAACTTTGTCTTGTTTCTTTTGTGATAAATTTCTGAAAGAATGTACTTGTTTCCTTTCAAGTCTATAAAAGACCAGAGAAATTATTCCACAATTAGCAATTTATCCTTGTCAACGAGCTTGGAGTATGCTGCTGTAAGTTCCACTGGATACATGGGGCCCTGTGTGTGAAAAGGTAGACAACTAACAATCGTAAGAGGGCTTCTCTTTGAAGAGACTAACTCACAGAAAACAAGGAACATATTGAGGACAGTTAGGAAAGCAATATCAGACTTCTAGATCCTACTTATCAATGGACCACTCGGTAGGTATGAGTCTAGGTTCAGAAAATAGTGTAGCTGATTAGGGTGACAACAGTGCCAGTGATGTTGCAATGGGGCTTACATTAATGATAGACACCTAATTAATAAGTGACATGACAGGCCTGATTGTAGAGTGAGGAAATGACTTGTGCATTTTAATGTCCCCATTGCTGCCTGGGTCCCCTCTTGAACACAGATGATGACTTTTAAGAGATTTATTTAGTCTGTAGCTAAACAGCGGTTGAACAATAGGTTAGAGTACTGGTGATAAGGAAATACTTTGAGCCTCCAGAAGTAAAATTTTATACTTTTGTGGGTATCACCAGATGGATATTAATTTTTGTTATTGATTTCTGTTGTTGGAGGAAGGGCTGCTAAGAAGGAAAAGGATTGCTTTGTTCAGAAAGTAGCACTGGTTCCAAAAATGGCTGTATATCTCCCTAATTCTTGCATTAGCTCCACTCTGCTAACTCCTGAGAGAAACAATGCAAGAGCCACAGGGGCTGGGGAGATAGCTTGGTAGTCTAAGCACCTGCCTGGCAAGTGCAAGGACCTGGGTTCCTTCCCTGGTACCACATTGACAGACTGGCCCTGGAGCCCTGGGTGCACCATGCGAGTCAAAACTGGGTGTAGTTGTGCACGCCTGTAATCCCAGCAGTGGGGAGGCTGAGACAGGAGGATCACTATGAGTGCAAGCTGAATAGCAAGACCCTGTACCAAATAAATAAATAAATAAAATAAAAATAAAAAGATCCACAGAACCCAAAACATGCAGCCCTATGCTCAGAAGTTATCTGACATTTTGGCGTCTTCCTATGTGTTTCCTGGGTGGTTTTTTCCAAGCGCTTGCTCACCAGAAACCACAGAAGGAGAGGCATGCACGGGCACAAGTCCTGAAGAGCACAATTCCTTCCTGAATGATAAATCAGTCTACCTGCGTCTCCTTGAGAATTCAATGGAGAATGTCTGGGTTGTTTGTCCAGTGGGGATAAAGCCGTTCACTCTGCTTTCCAGTGACATTGTTCTCTATATGACTCGTTTATTAACACAAGCTCTTCCTTGCATGAGGCTATCCTTAAATAACCAAGTTGCCCTGTGTCTAAGGAGCTGCAGCAGTTCTGCTATTCCCAAGAAGTCTCTTCTGACTAATTCCTCCATTTGTTGCTTGGGAAAGGCAAAGCAGCTTCCTTCCTTGGGGAACTCTAATCTGTATTTATAATTCTATTTTGAATCTGAACTGAGTAAGTTCTGTCGTGTTGTCATTCATTGAAACAGAGCCAGGGGGACACTGGTCACTATGGTCTTGAAGAATTGAGAGTAGTCAGAGGAAGCTGACTGGGTGACGCGGGCTGGAGGGACAAGGGCCACCTCAGCACAGTGGCTGCTCATTCCCGTCTTCATTCTGCTGTATGGGCAGGTGTTGTCTTTTCATGCTGCACCCCTGTTGTTTCTACACTTGGGGACGATCTCCATGACTGTCTGGGGTTCCTTTGGCCCCTTGGTAAGGGCTTTTACCCTAATCATGAGAAGCTGATGAGTTGGCTTCATCTGCAGAATGGAAACAGCCCTGTTGGAAAGTGTGAATGTTGAAGTAAGGGCAGAACTAGCTTATGGAATATTTTATCTGTTCTCTGAGTTTCTTGTCCCAGTATGTCAACAAATTTGTTTTTGCTTAAAGACTTTCCCACACGAGTGTCTGCCAAATTTGGATGACTGCTTTTTTAGATTGATCTTGGTTTTCTTGGAACAAGAGTTGAGATTATATAATAAGCTCGGTTGGTCTCGGTGAGAAAAAGTTGGGAGATTCTATTTCCATATACATTAGACAGGTCTGGGCATAGAAGAAAGGCCTGGAGACTGGTGGTTAAGGGTGGGCGGAAAGGAATAACTGCAGTGAGTTTCCTCTTATGCCTGCTTTCCTCACTTGTCTGTAGGACTCTGGGTCATTTCGAAGTGGGGCTCTGGGGCTACCATGTCCCACATTGAAATCAACTCTGCTTCATTATCTGTTGATTTAAATTAGTCTAATTTAATGGAAAGGGGCCTTCAGGTTTCTAATCCCTAGACTGGTAGAGACATTATCAGAATTATCTGAAGCAGCTCCAGAGAGTGCCTATGGACTAGAAGACCCTTTGCCTCAGAGCCATGAAAAGCGCTGTGTTGCGATAACCTCATTTGCTAGGGAGTATTTAAAGGGACAAAGCTACAAAATAGAAGTCTCTGCCTTCATGGAAGAGAACATTAGTGGATCACTGTGAGAGGTCGTGTGTTCCCAGACAGTTTATGTGTTAGATCATAGGATGGTAGAGGGGGACCTGCAACAGGGAAGACAAGCACTTAACAGGCGCTGGTTTTTCCATCATTGTCAACAGTTTTTACACTGCATGCCATGAGTTGTTCAGGTACACTGTCCTGTGAAAGGGATGCATGGTGATACTGAGGCGTGGCAGGAAAGAGAGCATGGGAGAAAGAGAAGCTGTGAGGAACAAGAGAAATTCATGTAGAGCCCCACGTAAGAGAATGCAGTTTGGTCCATTTGAGAAAATTGTTGAGTACTCGCAGTCCATAAAAAGCTTTTAACCTAATGAAGAAGACAAAAACAACCCATGCAAGAGGAGCAGACAGTTTCAAATATAAAATCTCACTAGAGTGAAAGTGATTTTGCTGGTGAGCAGGGTGAAAGGGAAAGTTTGCAGGGAAAGTGAATTCTGATGTGTAGTGATGAGTGGTTGGGGCACGAGGGGACGGTGGCCTGGAGGTGTGGGCCATCTGATGAAAACCCATAGGACGTGCTGGAAAGTCTCTCTGATGTCCTTCAAGGTTGAACATGAAATATTACGATGTTGCTGCCGCTGCTGTTGATGGAAAGAAGATAAATGTTGTGACAGACGCCCACAAAGATTTTGGCAAGAAGTAAGATTCCATTTGGTATGATGTGTTTTAAGGGAGTGACCTTTAGCAGCATACAGATGTGGCATGTTTTTGGCTCACTCCTCAACTATGGAGTTTCGGATCTATACAAATGTGGAAGGCATCAGATGGAAATGCAATATAATATGCCTTGGCCCAAGTGAAAATGGCAAGTCCCCCGCATACGTGTTTGAAATATCAGAAATAACAATGTGAAATGCCAGGAAATGATTTCTCCCCCCAAAAGGAAAAGAAAATTAAATGTTTGGTAAAATTTACCTGTGTTCCTACCTCTCCTTCTAGCCCTAAATCAAAGGCACACCTTCGTGGATGTGATAAGAGAATGACTGGGGCCTTTATTCATAAAGGCTGATGTGTCAAGGAGAACGAAAGATCTGTACTAGTGATGTTTAGACAAGAAATCATGTCTGTATCTTGTACTCTGAACAACTACGATGAAACAACAATGTGCAATGCACTAATTATTGTAAAAAATAAAATAAATAAATGCATAAAGTGACAAGGAGATGTCCAGTCAGGGTCACATGTGGCCTGCTAACTCCCACTCTACACATTCTAGTGAAGTTTTTGGTACACAGGCCTGGATTTCTCCTTTTTCTTCTTAGCTTCTTTTCCCTTCAATTTGTTGAACTAAAGTCTCCCAATCAGTATTTATATAATAATAATTATTTTTATAAGTGATGAGTCTAAATCTTAAAAGATTATTTTGTATTTGTTACAAGATAAACTAAAATTAGTTAACTCAATATTTAAAGTGATATATAAAAGGAACCGAGGGCTGGTGAGATAGCTCAGCGGACTAAGTGCCTGCTTAGGCAGGCGCAGTGACTGTGATTTGATCCCCAGGACTGCATGCTGTGCCATCCCTGCCCTTCGGCATCTGAGCCAGCGACCTAGGCCTGGCGTGGTGGTGCACACCTGAAGTCCCAGCTCTGGGAAGGCTGAAAACAAGAGGATCACTACAAGTCCAAGCTGCATAGGGAAACCCTGTACCAAATACATTAAAAAATAAAAAAAATTTAAAAACTAAAAAGAACCTATTTTTTTAACATCTGTTCTCCCATTTCAGTACCCATTGTTTATTATGCCAAACTGACTTACCTATTTTTTTCTCAACACCTCTTTTAATTTTCCATACACTGAATTTTTGCTCATCTCAGTCTGTCTCACCTCTCCCCTCCCTCCATCTAAATCATTTCCATAAGTATAAAATCAGTTGAAGTTCACATCCTGCATGAAATTCTGCCTAAACACAGCAGTCAGGGATTTTTCAAAATTAACCTATACCACTTGTGTGTCATTTATCACATTTCAAGTCTATTGGTGATTTTATGTTCATGCTTAGTGCATTTTACCCCAACAGAAAGATTTTTGAGGACGAAACATTTTCGCATCCTTCCTGTATCTTACACATTCTTTCACATATTATAACTCAATGAATAAGAAAACATTCTCGGAATAAGGGAAAAAGGAGAAAATAGGCTGCAGGGGTAAACACAATAGGTACTTGATTCAATAAAGCACTTTTTAATGAAATGATAACGCCAACACAATCTCAGATATTGAGTTGCATTTAAAGTTCACTTAGAACAGTGGTCCCTGTCCTTTATGGCACCTGGGACCAGTTTCCTGGAAGACAATTTTTCCACAGAGGGGCGGTAAGCAAATGATTTAAGGACCATTTGAGCACATTGCATTCATTGTGTGTTTTATTTCTATTATTGTTACATTTAATATATAATGAAATAATTATACAACTCATCATAATGCTGAAATTACTGGGAGCCCTGGGCTTGTTTTCCTTCAACACAAGACTCCTCATGGGGGACAATGGGAGATAGTGACACCCCAAATATGCCACTTATATCCAGTGTCCTCTGAAATCTTGTTTCAGTGGCCATAACTACAGAAAACCTATTTCGCAAAGACACGATGATACACTGTAGGGGAAATGGAAGCAAGCTTTTCAGTGCTGTTGCTGTGATCGCAGGATGTTCCGCTTTAACTTTAATCCAGACCACGTGGAGATTTGAAGTGATCTCAAGCATACTTTGCTATTAGGCCACTGTCATCTGCATTCTCTTCTCATCTAGCTCAGACATAGTTGGTCTTTCACTAACTAGTGGGTAGTAGATCCACACCTTCCCAGTTTGGGACTCCTTTGTGGTTGAGAAATAATGCCCAACTCCTTTGAAAGTTCAAGTAGTTGATTATGCCCTAGCTGAAGGAGAGAAAACATGGCTCCATTGCTTTCAAAATCTCTGTGGATATTTGAAACACATCAAAAGTCCCAGTGTTCACTTGTTTCCCCCAAATCCAATGTGGCTTTGATTGCAGGCCACATTGCATCTGCCAACCTGAGCACAGATGTCATTCTCCCCTGAGATGACAGGTTTGGTTCATTGAGCTGGTTAAATATGTTACACAAATAAGCAAGTTTTGTGAACCATTCTATGTCCCAAGCAGATACTGTCAGTGATGACTGTTTTTCTAAGACATTTCTGGAGTGGCTCTTGTGACTCACAAACTCCAGTGAGTGATCCACCTTTAGAAAGCCGTCTCTCTTCTGTTTGTAAAAGATGCGTGCCCTGTCTCCGTCTTCACAAATCTGCACAGAGATCAATTAAGGAAACACACTGCAGAGGGACTGATCATTCTTAGTCACATACTATAAAAATTGTTGAGCTCAAGTGTCACTTTTTAGTAAGCCATTATTTTCCAAGTGGTTGATACAGGGCACAGATTCACATGCACAATTGACCTCTTTGGTCTGAGTAGCAAAACCAGAAAGCTGTCTTGTCACGGCAGCAGCGTGTGTATAGTGACCCACCAAATGACCAATTCATTCTCTTTGATTTGCAATCATTCAAAGACAGAAGTGGTTCTGCAGGTATGAGCCCAAATGACTAAAAAGCCAGTTTCACTGGAGAGTTTCACTGCAAAAGAGAAACACTGAAGATGGGACAGTGGAAGATGCTAAGATTGTTAACAAAAAGGAAGTCAGATTTATTTAATTTAATTTAATTTAATTATTTTAATGAATTTAGGACAGGATCTACAGGGTCTTACTACACAGATTGGACTCATAGTGGTGCTCCTGTTTTCAGCCTCTCAAATACTAGGATTATAGGTGTGTGACACCATGCCCAGTCTAGAAAGTTGCATTTTAAAGACAGTAAAAGTCTTATTTAGATTATGGGTCTATTGCACAGATGGTTCACATTCTCTAAGCATGCACATCCTCATGCATATCCTTCTTTTGAGGATATATTACACAGAGACAAGGATTGTTTCCTTCCATGAACATCAGTAAGCTGGGCAACCTGGGTTGTGTGTTCCACAGAGACTCATTAATTATCTCTAAAATCTGTGCCTCAGCACCCTCTGCCATTTCATCATTTTGTCTAGTTATTGTGCTAGCAAGAAGCGAAGCACATGCCTCTTCTTGAACAGCAGCTTCCCCCAAACATTATGACCAGAGTCCGTAGGAGCAGGCGGGATCAATCCTTCATCAGTAGCTGAAGGCTTCTTAGCTTTAGCAATGTGCTTAACCGCTAGGCATGCTGCTATTAGCGCAGGCACATCTGGTGAAATGGTGGGTTCAGTAATTGGTTATGTTCATCACGCCCATGTTTTCTTTCTTTCTTTCTTTCTTTTTTTTTTTTCTCCTGAAAAGCTCTAAAGGCTGTCCTTTAATGCAGGGTACCTGGTCTCCAGGTGGTGAAGGTTTCACAGCTTTATTGGATAGCTGCTCACCACATATTGTACCAAGCATGCTTTGAGAATGTGAACCATCTGTGCAAAACCCCATAATCTAAGTAGGACTCGTGGTATTGTCTTTAAAATGCATCTGTCTTTTTGTTGGCAGTCTTAACATCCTCCACTGTCTCAGCTTTGGTGTTTTCTCTTTTGCAAAGAAACTCTCCGGTGATATTTGCTTTTCACTCATTCTGGCTTGTGTTACCTTGTGGACTTACCAAAACTGTGTCTGAGACAAGTGTGGAATATGCAAAACAGGCACAAATGAAAGCAGTACATAAAATAATTAGTGGGCATCGATAAAATAAAGTAAATGCTGACTTTAATTGTACAGTTGCAGTGTATCAACTCACTTGCCATTCTAAAGCCAGCCACAAAATGCAGTTTGTCACTTGGCACTCACTGGCAAGATTTTTTAAAAAAATTATTAGTGTACATTTGTAGTATATAATGGTGACATTTGCTGTGTGGCTTAACACGTAGGGCTTTGATGTGAGTCTGCAAATGATTGATTTACTGGTCATATCTGTGGTCAAACCTGCCCGCTAATTAATCTGTATTTTCAGGTCAGCAGGCACAGATTGTTATGAGGAGCCCATAACCTAGATGCCGCACATGAGTGTTCACGCTCCTGGAAGATCCAGCGCTGCCACTCATCTGACCACAGGTGGGGCTCAGATGGAAATAGGAGTGACAGGGACAGCTACACATACATAGGAAGTGTCAGGGGCTTCCCTGCCACTCACTCCTCACTCTGGAACCAGTTCCGAGCAGGCCACGGACTGCTGGGCATGGACTGATATTGCTTAGGGCCCAGGCGGTGGCGACCCCTGACTTAGAAGGAACTTGTTGTCTTAAAAGAATACATTAGAAAATAATAAAGGCTAAAAACAGGTGGGCTACTGTGTCTAGAACTTAGTAAAGGAATGATAGAGCCAAAGATGGTAGAAAGCATAAAATATGAAGATGAGAAAATAAATTAGTAAAAGAGAAAATAAAGAGCTTCTGAAAGTTTAAAATATTTTTATTTGAAAAGATTTAGAAAGTTGGTAAATCAGGTTTGATCATGAAAAGGAAAAATAGCCAGAAAGTAAAATCACTATAGATCTTACGTTCAGTAGAATGATACTAAGGTATTAAAAAAATCTTTACACCAAAATTTTGAAATTAAATGAAGTGGACAGGTAGACAAGTCCCTAGAAAAATTAAAAATATCCCTCAGAACTTTAGAAAAGTGCCCTTATAATTATTAGTTAAATTGAACTCACAATTTAAAACTATCCTATAAAAAGCCCAATCTAGACGGTTTTGCTGATAAATTCCACCAAACATGAAAGAAGAAATCCTATACATCTTATACAAACTCCTCCAGATAATATCTAAAAAGTATAAAATTCTATTTATTTCATGAGCTAGAGTAACTTTGTTTTATCTTTATTTAATTTTTTATTCATTTAATGAGAAAAAGATAAAACGCCAGTGAAGCAGTTTCAATACAAGTTAGTAGGATGCTTACAATAAGTAATACAATGTGTCTTGTTGTCTTCATAGTAGTTATTCAGAGGACAAGATGCAGACCTGATATCTTGTGTAAACAATATTAGTACAAACTGTTATTCTCAATGAACTAAGACAAAGTAGCTGTATATCTATCCATCATGAAATTCTTTAATTGTTCTTTTCCTGGAAGTATTTCACTTCTCCGCTATACTTGAAAGCGAGTTTTGTAGGGTATGTCAGTCTGGGTTGGGATTTTTTTTCTTGCAAGACTTGTACTACTTTGCTCCATTCGCTTCTTGACTTGATGGCTTGTAAAGAGAAATCTGTTGTTATTCTGATGGGTTTTCCTTTAAATGTGATCTGTTTCTTTTTTCTAGCAGCTTTTAGTATACTGTTTCTGTGCTGAATTTCTAGGATCTTGATTATTATATGCCTGGGTGAGGTTTAATTGGGTTAATGCTATTTGGAGTTCCATATGTTTTGGTTACCTGAATGTCAAATCGTTTCCCCATATTAGGGAAGTTTTCTGCTACTACTTCTGTCATATTATTTTTATACCATTTGTAGTGACTCCTTTCTCATTGATGCCTATTAGTCTTACGTTGTTCATGTTTGCATCATCTTGCAGATGTTGAATTATTTTTTTCTGCAACCTAGTTGTTTCTAAGAGGTCTTTTCTTATCTTTTCACTAGCTGCAATGGCTTCTTTAAGGTCTGAAGCGGGACCACCCACTCAGGACCCCCTTCCTGTCCCTCTTGGACAGGAGCTTTCTTTGCTCCAGTAAATTTATTCTTCTCATAAAAAAATAAGGTCTGAAAGTCTATTTTCACTTCATTCATACATTTCTGCCATCTTGTGATTGAGGTTTTAATTTCCTGTATAGCACTTTGAATCTGCTTCATGCATTCTATTACTTTCCTATATTGCTCATTCAAGAATTCCATCATTTTTCTATTCTCCTCTGTTTTCTTATCAGTGTCTTCTTTAGAAGCACTTAGTACTTCTTTCATTATAGTCATCATTTCTTTTTTACTTCAGAAATTATTTCTGATCTGATTTCCTCTATATCTTTCTGCAGTTTTTTTTTTTTTTTTTTTTTTTTTTTTTTTTTTTTTTTTTTTTTTTTTTTTTTACTTCAAACACTATTATCTCAGAGATTTCAGGTGTGTAATTTCCAATTTCTTCTAAGAAATTGTCTCCTGTATTTGTTCTGGGTGGGCTCCAGGCCTGAGAGTGCATTTTGCTCCATTTGTCATTTTGCATAGCCCTGCCTTCTGACCTTAGGTGTAGAGCTTTGGTAGAATTCTTACCTTAGCATCAGATCTGGATCTACCAAGTTCAAACTCATCCAGGTGGGTGTGGCTCGAGTCTGGCTGCTGTGCTCCACTTCTTCCTGCTGCAGCCCTTGGAGCTGAACCTGCTGTGCCACTCTGGCAAGATGTTCTGCTCTTGGATCAGCTCTGTGGGTCTTGTCTCTAGCCTCTCTGCAGGGAGTTCTGTGGCAGTTTTTCATACTGGGCTTATCTGATGGATGAAGTTCCAATCACATGCCAGGCCTGCTTGCTGGGTTGAATGAGTTTCTGATGGGCATATTTCTCTTGTGACCAACACTAACTGGAACCATACAGGAGAATGTGGGAAATGTAGCAGTTTTGTTCGGTTTGCTTCTTAGAGAGAGTCTTACCATGTAGTTTAAGCTGGCCTTGAACTCACTATGTAGCCCAGGGTGGCCTCAAATTTACTGTGATCCTCCTACCTGAACTCCCAAATACTAGGATTACAAGCATGTGTCAGTACACCCAGCAGAAGATGTAGCTTTACCTTAGCTAACTTGACAGTGTAAGTCTCTGCAAGAGTGGCTGGTCTTGAGGAAGATGATGGGAGAGAAACTAAGAGAAGGCTCCCAGGGAGCATCTGGGGCACTGACAGTGTTCTATTTGGCCTGAATGATGGCAACATGATCTGCATTTTGTGAAGATTCATTTAATGAAAAATTCAGTTAACTAATACATTGATGTTTCGGACATTTTTCTTTACCCATTTTATGCACTCTTGTACACACAAACCAAAAGAAGAAAAAGCTTTTTTAAAAAGAAGTGAAAGGAAGGAAAAAAGAAAAGAATATACGTTTCAAAAAGCATAGCTCTACAGATCCTGTCAATTTCTAGCTATCTGACATTGGGTAAGTTATGTAATTTTATAATTAGTAATGTGAGGTTAATAATCTACACATAGATATTTTGGACATTAAATAAGATAATTATGTGAACACTGTATAGCCTATAACAAACATGCAAAATTTGTTTTCATTATCCTAAATTTATTACTGGATCATATATTTTACATATGAATATATACGTGAATATGACAAGGCATGATCATAAGAATCCCTATCTTTTGGTATTTATTAGTTTTCAGACATTGTTGTAAGCAATTTTTTCATGTATTTCTTCCCTAAAACTTCATAAGAATCTTTTGAGAGAGATTCCACCATTGCTTGCACCAGGTAGTTAAACACATTGAATCTAAAACATCAAACAAGCACCCAAAGTTCTAAGTGGTAAAACTAAGAGATCAAACTGAGAACACAGTTGCTTGGGTGATGGTCATCTCTGAGCAGGTAGAGAAGCCCATGGTTAAGCCCTGTGCATGAGTCAGAGCTGTTTTGGTTGGGGCTTAGAGGAACGCAACTCCACCAGGGAGCTTAGGCAAAGCGGGCAATCTAGTGAAGTATTATTGGGAGAGTTTGCATAATGCAGAAATTCAGAGGTGCAGCTAACAGCACAATCACTGGAACCAAGATCTCACCACCCCCACGCTTCTCTGTCTCGTGGATCTTGTTTCTGCTTGGCTGTGCTGTTGCCTAATTCTCGCCCGCTTCAAGTACATATTCTCCATATAACAGGAACAGTGGAGGTGGCCGACAGCTCCTAGGCCTGCCATCTTGTGTTGCCAGTCCACAAGAGAGCTGCCTTCTTACCTTCTCAAACAGAAGCGTTAAGTAAGGACTAAATAGTGTATGCTACACTCCCCATCAATCTATGCTTATTCCTAGAAAAGCAGAATCTTGTTAATAGACATGATCTGGATATTGGACCATTCCTAGAGGAGGAGGAAGAAGCCATCATGGGTTATGCGGCCCCCAAGACTGGTGTTTACCATGGATGACATGGAAAATAAAGCAAATGGTAAAATTCATGGGTTGCCCTGGTGTAAAGCCTACATTTGGAAAGGAAAAATGTCATTACTTATCTTTATTCCAGGACTTTGATTTTAATGATCAAGGGTGAAAGACAGAGTAGAGATATATTACTTTGCTGAATCATATCCTAATATAGGGTGCTTAGTAACCAAAGGAAGACAAGAGACACCAACAAGTCAGCAATCATTTTGCAAAATAGATTTTGAAAACCAACATGGCCATAAACTGCATGAAGTCTAGTTTTTAATTATTTGTAGTTCATGTATCTCTGAAAATTAAAGCAAGTAGGACAACAACCTATACCTATTCTCAGGTACTTTACAGATGATTTTGCAGAGCTGTTTAGGGAAATTTTTTTTTTTTAATATGGCCTGCTCAGCCTGCCCTGGGGGTGGGGCTGGCACAGCATGTGGTGCCGGGGATCAAACCATGGCCCCTGCGGTTACACAAGCTTTCCTAAGCAGGTGCTTTGGACCGCTGAATTATCTTGCCAGACCCCTGTTTATGGAAATTACAAAAGTTAATCTTTAGATTTAAAGCTTTCATTGTGTGGTTAAAATAACAATTTCTTGTGAAAAGAATGTTCGGATTGTGGGTTAAGTTCAGGCTGTCTGCGAAGGAAGAAAGAATGATGTCACGGTGAAGCATATTTAATTCAGGAAAAAAAATGGTCTCATTTCCCAGAATATTTGCTAGGGAAAGGTGGAAAGAAAAGGAAAACCACCCACACAAAAATCCTCTGCCTTATACTTGGTATTCTATCATCATGCCGAAAAGATGAGTTATACCGAAAACATTTTTTCTGTATTTTATAAATCTTGTAAAATTCAGGTAATTTAAGTAATAATCTACAATTAGGTACATGGAAAGGAATGTTATGATAGTCAGAAAAATATTTTTTTATGTGAAAAGTTGACTTTATTCCTAATGCCCTTTTTTTGTTGTTGTCTTTGTCTGCTTTAGAACACATTCTCATTTGACTCTTTTTTTTTCTTGGTTGAAAGAGAGCATTTTTGTTTTTTATGGATTTATTCAGCTTCAACAAGGCGGGGTCCACAGACTTCTTTCGTGATGCCTTTTCAGTCTCCCTTCTGTTTTCCTTTACTGCCAGAGTCATTTCTTGTTCTTTTTGCTGGACCTTCTTCTCAGGAATATTTTCCAGAGCTTTTGTTTTCTTGAAATTAGGACCTGAGTAATCCAAATTGAACAAGTGGAAGTACACACTGCCTGAAATCATGCATCACTAACGTTTGCCTCAAGGTCATCCTCTAGCAAATCCTTCTTTCCCATGAGCTGTTTCTTCTTTTTGCTCAGCTTCTGGCGCTCCACGGTTCTGTAAACTGAAGTGTTTCTTGCTGTCCTCCTCCTCCTCATCCATCACAAGAGCCACTTTAGCCCTTTGCCTCTCCATTTCAGTTTCTTCCTCTGAGGTTGTAGTATCTTTGACAGATGTCACTGATTTTTTCTTTAAACCTATTTTGTTTTAACTTTTTCAGCGAAGTATGGATCATTCACATCAACATCAGAGGAAGTTCATCTTCACTGGCCTCTTTTGTGAGAGTCTTCTGTTTCTTTTTCAGTCTTTTTTTTTTTTTTTTCTCTTCCTTCTTTAAAAATCGTTCCCAAGGGATCAGTTTATCTTTTTTTCCAATTTGTTCTTTACCATCTTTTCTGCACTTTCTTTAAGGCCTGGAACCCACTGAATTTCCATTTCCGTATCATTTGCTTTGCTTTTCTTTCCTTTCTCTTGAATAACCTGCAGGAGCTGCCTGGGTTTAGCAGTCTGTTCTTCCTCCTCCTTCTGCCTTTTTGTCTTCCCATCATCTTCTGCACTGACTTCATCATTACCTGGGAGGTCCTCTCCGGTCGCCTCTTCACCCTCTAAGCTAAGGAGGCTTGAAAGTTCCTGTCCAACATTCTTACCTTTTAAATTTTCTGCTGAGTGTTGTGATTCATGCTCAGTCTCATTCACAGTGGCCTCCACCACTGGTGTTCCCATTGCAGCAGATGTGAAATATTTTGCTTTACATGCTGTTACATCCACTTCTGAGGCTACATCCTTAGGCTCATCATCAAAAGTAATATCATCTGACATAACCCTTAGATCTATAAAAGAGTAGCCACTTTGGAATTCCAGGCCATTGCAGTCCTCATAGGGTTTACTTGCTGTTTCAGGAGAATCGCAGTCCACTACTGCATAATAGCACTTCAGCCATTCAAACTGATTGTCTCTCAGTTTTTCTCTAGACGTCCAGTCCTTCTCAGGAGCATCTCTGGGAATGCTTCATAACTCTACTAGTCCTTGAACTTGCTCTTCCTTCATTCTCTCCTTACTGAACTCCAAAGGTTATATCTTTACAGAAAGTATAACACCTCCTTTAGGCTTAAATGAGTTGAACAAAGCCAGTAAATCTTTTGCCTTTAATCTATCCCAGTCCATGTTGTAAACTGCCAATCATCATGTAATCTCATCAGCTCAAGGAGCATCTTCGTCTAATTCTCTCCAAGCATGGTCAAAATCAGGTTCTTCTGGAAAAATATCTTCCAAGTTGTCTTCATCTTCAGAACCAGTTTCTGTATTTCCTTTACCCTTTGCAAGAACAGGGTCACTGTCACTTTCACCCTCCTCATCCTCACCATCTTCTCCATCTTCACTGCCATCATCACCTGTGATTGCATCTTCAGATTCCTCATCACTTCCTGTTTCACCAGCACTGTCTGAATCTTCCTCCAGAACATCTGTGTCGACATGTTTCCATCACCATCTCTTGCTGTTGTGAATGGAACTGAATGCTTTTCTCTTTTTGTCTTACAGCAATTGATCTTGGGAGATTTCACAATCTTAGAGGTACTTGGCTCTGTCTTTAGTTTTCCTTTGGGAGAAGAGTCTCTCCTGTATTCAATAATGCTTTTTTTCTCTTTTGTACTTCCTTGTGTAAGTACTTTGCTATCCTCCTCAGGACTTATTTGTGAATCCCCACACTGAATTCCACAATGGTTGCACTAGGCTACACTCCCACCAACAGTAGAGAAGTGTTCCTTTACCCTACAGCCCTGCCAGCATTTGTTACTGATTGAATTTTTTTATAATGATAGCCATTCTTTCTGGGGTGAGATGGAATCTCAGTGCTGTTTTAATTTCCATTTCTCTAATGATCAATGTTGATGAACATTTTTCATGTATTTATTTGCCATTTGTGTTTCTTTGTTTGAGAAGAGTGTATTTATCTAAGATGTCAACTTTTAGATTGGGCCTTTGAAATTTGAGGGCCTGATTTTTAAAACTCTTTGTATGTTCTAGATAGAAGTCTTTTGTCTGAGGGATAGTTAGCTAAATTTTGTTCCCAATTAATTGTTCTTCTTTTTGCTCTGTTGGTGATTTCTTATGATGTACAAAAACTTTTTAATAAGATGAAATTCCAGTTGTTGTTCTTTGAGGTATTTCCTGTGCAGTTTTGTTTTTCTCGAGAACTCTGTTTATCCCTGTCTTCAAGATTTGGGTTGTTCAAGATTTCTACCTACTTTCTCTTACAGGTTTAATGTTTCCTTTTTAATATTTAGGTCTTTGGTCCATTTCAATTTAGATAAGTGCTTGGTGAGAGAAATGGGTCTCAGTTTAATCTTTGGAGTGTGGAAAGCTAGTTTTCCCAGCGCCATTTATTGAAGAGGCTATCTTTCTTTCTTTCTTTTTTTTTTTTTTTTGGTGAGACCGGGGTTCAAACTCAAGACCTTGAACTTGCCAGTCAGGCACTTGTGCCATGAAGCTATCTCTCCAGCCCCAAGGCTATCTTTCTTCCAGTGAAGGTGTTTGGCCCCTTTGTCAGAGATAATTGGTGGTGTGTTTCGAGCAGTTTCTACACCTTCTAATCTGTTCCATTGATCCTTCATTCTGTGTTGTTTCTTTTTTTTTCCAATACCATGCTGATTTTATTACAGTATCTTTGTAGCATAAGTTAAAGTCAAGGACAGTGATGCCTTGTGACTTGCCTTTGTTGCCCAGGATTATCTTCATTATTATAGATCTCTTCTGGTTCCAGATGAATTTCAGGAATGTTTTCTCTCAATCTGTGAGGTATGTTAATGGCATTTTGATCAGGATTGCATTAAATCTGTATAACAGTTTTAGAAGTATGGTCATTTTCACTATGTTGGTTTTTTTCTATCTATGAGCAAGGACTATCTTTCCATTTTCTGAAATCCTCCTTGATCTTTTTTTCAGAATATTATAATTTTCTACTTACAGATCTTTTATTTCCTTTGTTAGGTTGGTTACTAAGTATTTCACTTTTTTAGATACTATTGCGCAGGGTGTTATTTCTCTCTCAGTGAGTTTGCTGTTTGAATACAGAAATGCTATTGATTTTTGGATGTAGACTTTGTATTTTGCCATGCTACTGAATTTGATTATTAGATCTACAAGTCTCTTGGTAGAGGTTTTAGGGTCTTCTATGTAGACTATAATGTCACTTGTGAATAATGATAATTTTACTCCTTTTCTTATTATTTCTTTCTTGTATAATTGCTCTGGCTAATGTTTTCAGAACTATATCGAAAAGGATGGGTAATAGTGGATATCTTTTTCTTGTTCCTGATTTTAGATTGAAACTTTTCATTTTTTGTCCATTTAGTATGATGTTGGCTATTGGTTTGTCATAGAACCTTTTATCTGATTGAGGCAAAGTCTTTCTACTCCAATTTTATGTAGGGCTTTGATTATGAGTGGGTGTTGGACTTTGTTAAAAGCTTTTCCTGCATTTACTGAGATGATTATATGCTTTTTCTGTTTGGCTCTGTGTTGATTTGCTAAATTAAATCATTCCTGCATTCCTGGGATGAACCCCACTTTTTCATGCTATATAATATTTTTGATGATTTGCTGCATTGTTTGATAGTACTTTACTGATTTTTGCATTTTTTCATTAGGAAGATTAGCCTGTAGAGTTCTCTTTTTCATTTGAGTCTTTCTCTGGTTTTGGTATCAGGGTAATATTTGTTTCTAGGAATGAGTCACACAGAATCAGTTCCTTTTCAATTTCCTTAAAGAGACTGTGGAACATTGGCATCATATCTTCACTAAATTTCTTATAGAATTCAGCTGTGAATCCACCAAGACCTGGGCTTTTTTTTTTTTTTTAATGTATTTAGTACAGGATCTATAGGGTCTCACTACACAGATGAAACTCAATGATTCTCCTGTTTTCAGCCTCCCAAGCACTGGGATTACAGGTAGGAGCCCCCACACCCAGTCTCAATCACCCTCTCAGTGCACCCTGTGGGCAGGGCTGGCACAGCATGCTGGTGATTGAGCCATCATCCCTGCATCTGCCTATGCAGGCACTTTAATCTGCTGAGCTATCTGGCTGACCTGGGACCTGGGCTTCTCTAGGTTGATCAATGTTTAATTATGTTTTTAATTTCATTAATTGATATTGGGTTATTCAGAATTTTTATGTTTCTTTGATTCAGCTCTGGTCATTCGTATGTTTCTAGGAATCTGTCCATTTCTTCTATGTTTTCCATCCTATGAGAATAAACATTTTTGAAGTAGGTATTGATGATCTTCTGGATTTCCACAGGACCTATAGTGATTTCACCCTTTTCATTCCTTATTACATGAATTTGAGATTTTCCTTTCTTTTGATAAAGCTGGCTAGGGATTTATTGATTTTATTCTTTGAAAGAACCAACTATTTGATATATTAGTTTTTGTATTATTTTCTTTTTCTGAATTGCATTAATTTATGTTCTGCTCTTTATAATTTCCTCTCTTCTTTGGGTTTGACTTGCTCTTATTTTTTCTAGAAGCTTGAGGTGCAACATTAGTTTGTCTAATTATGCTTGTTCTGTTTTTATGATGCAAGAATTTCCTGCTATTAATTTCTCTCTGAGGACTATTTCCATTGTGTCCCATACATTCTGGTAAGTTGTATTTGGATTTTTGTTTGATTGTAGATATTGTTTAATTTCTTCCTTAATTTCATCTGTGACTCATTGGTTTTTTAGGAGGGTGCTGGTTAATTTCCATATATTTGTGGAGCTCTTGAAGTTTTCATTTGTCAATAATTTATAATTCTTTGCATTATGGTAATATATTATGCATGGGATAATTTCAATTATTTAAACATGTTCTATGGGCTAGTATGGTCTATTTTAGAGCACAGCACATGTACAGTAAAGAAAAATGTGTATTCTGAGGTTGTCAACACTCTACATAGGTTTACTAAGTTAATTTGTTTAAAAGTTTGGTTCAGTTCTGTTATTTCTTTGCTACCTTTCTATATAGTTGATCTATCTCTTTGTGGCAATGGGGTGTTAAGATCTCCTATTACAATCATGTTATTCCTTATCTGATTTTTGATGTTTAACAATATTGTTTTATATAGTTGGGTGCTCCTGTATCTGGTGCATATATATTTATCATTGTTACCTCTTCCTCTTGCAGTTTTCCCCTAACAAGTTTGTACTGACCTTTTTTGATGGAGAACACTATGCAGTGATTCTGAGAAGGATTTAATATTAACAAATTGGCATTCCAAGTTCATTTGTGAGTCTGTCCAAGGTCAAGGCCCTTTGTCTTGAGTTCAGCTATGTATACTCATAGTAAGTGAACCTCTCTAAGTCACTGGTCCCAACTGAGACCTGTAATGGCAGGTGAAACCATGTAGCCTAAATAGGGACAGGGTCACAGGTAAGGACACCTAGCTCTAACTTAAATTAACTGATAAAGACTGTATTTGCAGGCATCTCACTCCTGGGTGGAGACATTTCTATAGATAAAACAGTTCTCCTAAATTAAGAATATGCCTTGGAGCAGTCCTTGAGCTGTTCTGCCTCTCTTTAGTAGTCCCTTCCCTTGTTTTGATAACTAAATATATAGGGGCTTCCCAGACAAGATCTTTTCTTGGCTGCCAGAAAATCTCAGATTCTGTTAGATGGTTATAAACCTCCTAAAGCTTTAAAATCATACCACTTGACTCAATAATTTAAGCCTTTGCCATAAATTCATTTGGGAGATTGTAGGCCTGATCAGTCTACAATAACTAAGGGACAATATTAACATGTTACTTTTTAAAATCTCTTGATCATTTTTGGTCTGAAGTTCACATAGTCTGCAAATAGAATAGCTACCCCTGCTTTTTTCTGGATTCATGTCACATGGAGTATTGTTTTCTATCAGTCTACCAATTTCTTTCTGAGTTAAATGTGCTTTTTGTATCCAACAAAACCAATGTTTCTTTTTATTGGTGAGTTCAAGTCATTTACATTGATGGTTATAACTGATGTGTATTGGCTTATTATTTTTAATTTTTAATTTTTTATGGCCAGCTCAGCCTGCCCTGGGGGTGGGACTAGCACAGCATGTAGTGCTGGGGATCAAAACACGGTCCCTGTGGTTGCCCAAACTTTCCCAAGCAGGCACTTTAGATCACTGAACCATCTCATTGGCCACCTGTATTGGCTTATTTTTGTCATGTTATTTTCTTGTTGTTGGTTCCCTATTTTTTCCCTCCATTTAATTGCTTGCTCTGCTTGGTAATTTCATTCTGTTGTTGTTCTTGGAATTATTCTTATTCTTATTTCTTTCTAGAATTTTTCAGTACTCTTGGTAGGGTTGGTTTGGTGGTCATGAATTTTTTTTTTCAGTTGTTTTTTGCTGTGAAAGTATCTTATTTCTCCTTTAATTTTATAAGATAGTTTTTCAGGGTATATGAATCTGTGTTGAAGTTGTTTTCTTTCAGGATTTGAAATATTTCACTCTAAGCTCTTCTTCACTTGATGGCTTGTATTGAGAAATCTGCCATGATTCAGATGGGCTTTTCTTTATAGGTTATATGATTCTTTTTGCTAACAGTTTTTAATATACTGTTCTTGTGCAGAATTTCTGGGATCCTGATTGTTGTATGTCTGGGTATAGATTTATTTTGGTTACGACTAATTGGAGTTCTGTGTGTCTCACATATATGCATGTCATATGCTTTTCCCATGCTTGGGAAATGCTCTGCTATTACTTCTGCAAATAATCTTTTTATGTCATTTGTGTTGACTTCTGCTTTTTTGTTAACACCTATCAGTCTGATATTGTTTTTCTTTTTATCATTTTTTCAGCTAT
>PVKN010009419.1:0-23798 GCA_004027915.1 Capromys pilorides
AAAAAATATATATATATATATATTAGACCTCAGGGCTGGCCAAATAGCTCAGGAGATTAAAGCTCCTGCAAGCAAGTGCAGGGGCCAGGGATTTGATCCTCGGAGCCTACTGTGCCAGCCCCACCCCTGAGGACATGTTGAGACAGCAATTGAGACTGGGAGTGGTGGCACATGCCTGTAATCCCAGCTCTTGGGGGGGCTATAAACAGGTGGATCACTATGAGTCTGATCTAGTGAGACCCTGAACATCCTGCAGAACCTTCTCTAAAAATACAAATATATATATCTATATATATCTATATATATCTGTGTGTGTATATATATATGTATTATATACATAACATATATATATATAATACACATATATAATACATATATATATATCCTCATCAGCATTTATGCAAGATTAAATGCTAATCACTGTGCCTCTGAGCTATATCCCAACCCTTAACCCTTCAACTGCTTTTTTTTTTTTTTTTTGGTCTTTTTGAGCCAGGGTGTCACTGTGCAGTTCAGAATAGTCATGAACTCACTCTAAAGCCCAGGCTGGCCTCAAACTTGCATTGATCCTCCCACCTCAGCCCCCTGAGTGCTGGGATTACAGGTATGTGCCACTATACCCAACTTTCAACTGCCTTTTGATGGATGCTTTGCATCTGTTTGTCTTAAAAAGCATGGTTAAGTGCTCCCACTGGGCAGCAGGATTGAGAGTCCAGATCTAGGTTTAAGGATAAGAGTGCACAGGTAATGAATCAAAAGGCCTGATCTTTAAGAGTGAGTGCCAGGGGGCCAGGGAGATAGCTCAGTAGAATAAATGCTTGCTTAGTAAGCGCACGGTCCTGAGTTGAATCTCTGGTACTTAAAAAAAAAAAAAAGTGAGTGTTGGATAATCAATTTAGCACATTTAAAGATGTGACTAGGTTTCAAACTACTTAACTAAGTTTTAGCTTGTCTTCAAATGAAACATTACTCATAGGGTTAATATACGTAAAAAAAAAAAAAAGGAGTGGATTGAGGTTAGGAATTCCTGATACATCATTACCCTTGGTTGGAAACTGACTTCTACTCTGCATTTGTCCTATAATTTGAGCAGTAGAATTGGCTCTTTATCTTCAAGTGGTACTTGCAGATTTCAGTTTTCCCCATGCACACAATGCAAAAGACAAGCTATTGTTGTAGGGTTGTGGGTTCACAAAATACTTATGCTGACCAATATCCTAGATCAGAAGGATTCTATGAACTCAAGATATAGGAGACATTGCAGCTTTCCCAGCTTTTGACTTTCCACTTATAAACTCTCCCTTGTGTTTTCTGAACCAAATTAAGAATTACCCACTTTTCTACAGTTGTTCAAGTTAACATTCTGGAAAAGAAAAACTTAAAGGAAATAAGTTATATATGCAGTTATGTAAATATATTCTGAATATTTCACTTAGCTATCCTAAAGTGGTAAATATATAACCTAAAGCTTGTTAGAAACCTAGACATTCAAATAGTATAATTATTTCCCATAATTGAACATAATGTAACACTCCTGATGAGTGACTCATATGCTTTGAATTGCATTTAAAAATATTAAAGTATTTTTTTTTCTCAAATCTGGCTGGGCATGGTGATGCACACCTGTAATCCTAGCCCTTGGGAGGGTAAGGCAAGAGGATCATCACAAGTTCTAGGCCAGCATGGACTACATAGTGAGTTCAAGGCGAGCTTGAACTATATAAGGAGACCCTGTCCCAAACAAAACAAAAAGAAAAAAAAATTTTTTTAAAAAATCTGTACTGTTCAGTGTTTTCCTCCAACTTCTGTGTTTTCCATGGCTAAGACCCTGTTTAGTAAAGGCCTATATATTATCTTTTACATTTTTTCTGGTGCTCAATATTGTTCCTCGGACTCTCTATATGCAAGGAGCTACATGCGTTCGCTGCCTGTTTTTTTCTTTTTCCAAATTTTATAATAGGTAAGACAATGGTCAAAAGCAGTAGAGATCTTGCTGGTTTTATGAAAACCACATGAAGGCTTTCTAGTTCTGTTTTCGATTTGGGGGCTTTAAACGTTTTATATTGTACTTTATAAATGATGATAGCAAAGTAGAAGGAGAGAATCTTCTTGGAGAAGTCTCCTTTTATTGGCAGAACATAAAAAAATATGACCGAAAATTTTATTTCTTAGGCTAGAGATGTAGTCTAGTGGTAAAGCACTTTCCAAGTATGTTCTATCCCCAGCACCATGAAAAGAATTTTTCCCCCTTTGGTACCAGGAATCAGGACCTTGCACTTACCAGGCAGGCACTGCGCCACTGAGCTATATCACTGACCGGCACCCACCCTCCCAGCCCCCCCGAAAAAGTCTTTGTTATTTTGTTGTAAAAGTTTAACTTTTAGCCAGGTGTGGTGGTGCATGCCTATAATCCCAGTTCTTGGGAGGTTGAGGTAGGAGGATCGATGTGAGTTCAAGACCAGCCTGTGCCACATAAATGAGCTCAAGGTCAGCCTGAACTGCATAGTGAGATCCTGTCTCAAAAAGACCAAAACAAAACAAAACAAAAAAAAGTTTAGCTTTTAAAATTGTACATCATATATATATATATATATATATATGTGTGTGTGTATATATATATATATATATATATATATATATATATATATATATAGTTTTTACTGCCCTGTAATTCTTTTGCAACAGTAACCAGAATGTCCAGAAAACCACAGGGGAGGCCAAATTAGAATAAAACCTGCTTCACAAAGAAACACCATGTTCGTTATTTTTCTCTTGTTGCTGGGACAAAATACCCAACACCTGAAATTAAGAAAGGAAAGGTTTATTTAGCTCACAGTTAGTGGAGGTTTCAGTCCATACTTGGCTGGCTCTAAAGCAGAGTGGCACATGGCAGAGGGCAGCCATTCACGGCTGTAGAAAACAGCAAAAAGCTAAGGGAGGAGCTGTGGCTGCAGCAGCTGGCAAGCCTCTCCACCTTCCTTACGGTGTATTTAGGCTATCAGCCCTAGGGTGGGTGGAGCACTCACACCCATAATCCCAGCATTAGATCATGAATTTATCAAACTCTAAAAGCCACCCCAGTGATGGCATAGGGATTTGGGGGGACAACTAAACACAAACTGTAACATCCCTGTACCTCCCCTTCTTGAGCACCCTTCCAGTGGATGGCATGCCCTCAGAGATTCACTTGCCCTCACTTCTTACCAGCTCAGATTTGGGAAGGATAAGACATTATTCTTTTTGTCAGGCACTTTTTTTCTTTTTAAATCTCTCACAATCTTCTAAAAAGAAAATATCATTGGAAGGGAAAACAATAAATGAGATTCTATGCTACTGTAAGGTAAACTGGAGCCTCACTTGAGCTCTTAAGTTAATTTCTTTCTCCACTGTTTTCTCACAAAATAAATGAACAGCTGATTTTTAATGGCACTACAAAAACTACTAAAAGCACACTAAAATTTGCAACTTTAATTTCTATTCCAAAGTAGGAATTTTCCAACTTTACTTGAGGGCCAGGGATAGAGCTCAGTGGCATAAGCTTCTGCCTGGTAAGTTCAAGGTCCTGAGTTTGATCCTTGGTACCAAAAAAAAAAAAGTTCGATCCCAAGTTTACTTGATTTCCATGGTATGATTTTGTTGTGCTGTCTCAATCTTTGTCTTTACTTCTTGTTATCATTCTGACCTGAGCTCGTTTTCTCTTCCCTCTCAATACTACTTAATGATCATCATTCTTCAGAAGGTCTCAAATTAATATTTTTCTTTGGGCCTCCTGAGGCAGGTGATTAGGTATGGTAAGCCAGCTGGGAGATCCAGGACACATGTGCCAAAAAATAGTTCCCAAGCCCTGCACCTTGACCAATCAATAAATGTTATCTTCAATTTATTTAGTGCAAGATCAAGCCGGGCATGGTGGCACACGCTTGTAATCCCAGCACTTGGGAGGCTGATGCAGGAGGATCAGTGAGAGTTTGAGACTAGCCTGGGCTACAAAAGTGAGCTCAAGGCCAGCCTGAACTGCATAGCGAGACCCTGTCTCAAAAAGATTAAAAAAAAAAAAAAAAAGTGACTAGGGGCCGGAGAGATAGCTCTGTGGCACAAGTGCCTTCCTGGCAAGTGCAAGGTCATGAGTTTGAATCCTGGTCCAGCAAAATTAAAAAAAAAAAAAAATCAAATAGTTTTTTGATAGGACAGCCTACCATCTGACGTCAGCCTGAAGAGCAGGGGCTACAAAAGACCTCCATTACTAACCTGGCTGCCACTTTGAGCTCTTTCAGTGGCCCACTGTGCATTGTGTGTACTTTTCCTACTTTAATTGGTCTTCATCCAGCAGAGCATATTGTTTTCTTACCTCTAATAAATGTAGAGTTGTCTTCTTTTGGAAATTAGAAGGCCTGACAACACTATGCCCTCATTTTTTGCCTCATAATAAATGTCTGAAACCAAATAGCAGATATTTCTTTAACATGAACAAATATACTTTAGTATAGTTTTCACTGCAATTATTTGTTACTTTTTGACTCCTTTAGGCTTTTGAGTTTGCAATCTTTTTAAAGAGGATAGAAAGAAGAGAAAATGTTACCAGCTGAGAGATTACCAGAGTTGAAAGAAGGAACCTAACTCACTAAACATAGAGTGTTTGCAGGTTTGCTGACTTCTGTCAAAAAGAAAAAGAATTTTCAGGACTCATCAGTAAAAGGCAGGGGAAGGGTTTATTAGGTAGAGATTTTCGGGTATGCTCAAGAGTGGAATGTAGGCACTGAGAAAAATGAGCTGTACTATTGTTTGGAACTGAGAATCTTTGTGTTTTGGGTGGTAGAAATCTGTAGTCTTTGATTAGCTGCAGTCTTGGTTTTGGTTTGGTGTTGTGAGCTATGGGCACCCACAGTAAAATAATGGCCCAGGTATAAGGGAAAGTCTAATTTATAGGTGAAAAGGTGCCCTACTTCCAGGTAAAAGAGGACACACAAATAGAAAGGGAACAGCCAAGCCCTTTGGCAGCTGAAAGGGAACTGCCCAGGCTTACTGTGTTCTAAGAGAAGAGAGAGAAAAAATTAATCTGAACTTCTTTCCTGAAGCTAAGTTTCCCATTTTTAAAATTATGATTTCCAGGGCTGGCGAGTTAGCCCAGCGGACTAAGTTCCAGCTTAGGCAAGTGCAGGGACTGGGTTTGATGCCTGGCACCACGTGCTACAGGGGCCCCACCCTTCGGCATGCTGAGCTGGCCACTGAGTCTGGGAGTGGTGCTGAGGAGGCTGAAAACAGGGTGAGTCCGAGTTGTGTAGTGAGACCCTGTACCAAGTACAAAAAAAAAAAAATTCCAGTCATGCATGGTGGTACATGCCTATAATTCCAGCACTCAGGAGGCTAAGGCAGCAGGATTACTGCAAGTTCCAGCACGGGCTACAAAGTGAGTTCAAGGCCAGCCTTAACTGCATAGTGAGAACCTATCTCAAAAAGACAAGAAAAAAAAAGATCTCTTTTATCCTTTTTTAAAATGTATTTTACTACAGGGTCTACCGGGTCTCACTACATAGAACAGACTTGTAGAGATCCTCCTGTTTTCAGCCTCCCAAATCCTGGGATTACAGGTGCATGCCACCATGCCCAATTTCAATCACCTCTCAGGGTGTTCTGGAGGTGGAGCCAGCACAGCAAAACTGGGGATTGAACTGGTCAATGTGTTTGCCCAAGCAGGTGCTTTAATCTGCTGAGTTATCTCACCTACTGTTATGGTTTATGTCTAGTTGTCCCCCCAAAACCTCATGCAATCATGGGGTGGGGACTTCTAGAGTTTGAGACTTGATTCATGATCCACTGGGATTATGTGTTTTAGTACTGATGGGATCATGGCTCTGAGTCCTTCTGGGATTATGGGTGTAGCCTAAAGTGGATAGGCTGAGGCAGAAAGCCTGAATGTGACATAGAGAGACAGAGAGACTCTGGTTGTTGCTCTCTGTGCCCTGGTTGGTCTATTGCCTCTGTTGCAATTGTTGCTGTTCTGCCACCATGAACTGGATGCTCTCTGGCCTGTTCCACTCAGCCTTGGGCCAGCTGAATGTGGACTGAAAGCTCCAGCAACTGTGAGCTAAATAAACCTTTCCTTCCTTCATTTTGAGTGTTGGGTATCTGTCCCTGCAACTAATAAAAAGTAACTAAGACACCTACCTTTATCTTTTTTTAAAACTTTTTAATCCTATCACAGATTAAATAGCTCTTTTATTAGATTCCTTTCCCCCAAAGCATATCTATTTGTCATGGTAACTTTGGAGGCATAGCTGTTGCATTTATTTTCAGGTCAAGTAATCAGTATGTGAACTTTCAGTAGGGAGTGTACAACTGACAGGTAGAAAAAGAGGTATGTGTGCAAAAGGGAAGAAGTCTTCATGTGCATATGGAGGGCTAGATTCCATAAAAGCTCTCTTGAGCCAAGAACAACACAGCAATCATAGTTTCCACTTTACTGATTGATCATGGTCCTAGAGATCTGACTCAGGAACTCAAATCTTCTTCTTCTTCTTTCTTCTTCCTTCTCCTTCTCCTTCTCCTTCTCCTTCTCCTTCTCCTTCTCCTTCTTCTTCTTTCATTTTATGTATCTGGTTCAGAGTCTTACTACGCAGCTTGGACTCGGATCCTATTTTCAGCCTCCCCTGTGCTGGGATTACAGGTGTGCGCCATGTTGGGACTAGGAACAGAACTCTGGTCCCTCTGCTTGCCAAAACAGGTGCTTAGGCTGCTGAGCTATCTCCCTCGCCCCAGTCTCACATGTTCTAAGTAAGCACTCTAGCACTGAGTCACCTCCCTTCCATTCTTTTGTATCCCCTCTGTCCATACCATCAAAACTCCAGAAAGAATGGCTATGATCAAGAAGTCAAAAAAGAACAAATGCTGGCAAGGTTTCAAGGGGGAAAAGTAGTCCCTCTACATTGCTGGTGGGAATGTAAACTAGTAAAATCAACATAGAAATCAGGATGGAGTTGCCTCACAGCAATAAAACACAAATTACATGTGACCTAGCTATACCTCTTGTGAGTATCTTCTCCAGAGAGTTAAAGATGCATTAAGTGACACATGCATATCCATGTTTATAGCTCCAAAACTCTTAAAAGCTGAATCCTGTGGGCCCATCAACAAATGAATGACTAAAAAAATGTGCAGTACACAACGTAAAAAAATGTCACTCACTTTTGTGCTCATTTTGCCTAATTACTTGTTCAGGATAAAAAGAACCTGCAAAGAATCTTTAGGAGTCCCCAGTACCCAGAACCTGGTGACAAACGGAGTACCACTTGGCCATAAAGAATGATAAATTTGAGTCTTCTTTTATACAAGAAATCCAAAAGATAGAAATTCAAAGAGCAAAATAAAAGATAGATGATAGGGAACAAGGGGGTAAAGCTTATGTGGATGGGAAGGAGATCTAGGGGTGGCAGGAGAGGGAGTAAGAGGAGAGAAATACAAAGTGTACAGGATGCATGTGTGTGTGTATATCAACTCCTACAATGAATGTATCCATTATGTATCAAATGTGTACTAATAAAAAAAAAAAAAAGAAAGAAAAAACAACTAAAACTCAGCACAGAGCCAATAAGTTGATGTTGAGACAGGAGACGAGGGCACAGCAAAGCTGTCATGGGGAGTACGTCTGATCTGTTAATTATAAAGTCTTCAACACGTGCAGAACATTTCTCCATGCCTCACATGTAGATTCTTCTGAGAACGGAAGCAGGTTTTCCATAGGACAGCTTAGACCTGACATGAGCCCGAGGAATGGGTAGCACAGAAATGCTAGTCCACATTGAGTTTCTGGCCACTGTATTTGCTCTGGCTTGGTGGCTTGCTCTAAATTGTAGGGTGCATTTCTTTTCTTACTCTTACTTGGCCCAAACTTGCTTTGCAGAGCCTATTTCTTTTCCTATATTTAACAAAACTTGGCTACTGTTTGTGCTTGTCTTGACCACTCTTTTGTGTAGGAAAGAAAGAACCCAGAAACCACCTCCAGGAGACTACCATCCCCAAATCTGGTAACAGTTGGACTGTTAATTCTTGTGCCAAACAATACATCCAGTCACAAGTCTTCTGAGTGGCTTTTACTACGTTTATAACACTTATAGTCTGTATCTAGATGTCCTCTGGAAGCTTCACGCTCATTCATAGTGGTGCTTTGAGGAGATAATTAGATCGTGGGGCATGACTCATCAGTGGATTATCCTATTGCTGAGTTTGTAGCTAAATGTGACATAGTGGCCTGCCCTCAGGCTGTAGGGATACTTCTTTTCCTACATTTACTTGGTCCAAATTTGTTCTATAGGGGCTGGGGAGATAGTTCCATGGCACGAGTGCCTGCCTGGCAAGTGCAAGGTCGTGAGTTTGAACCCTGGTCCCACAAAAAACAAAAAACAAAAAACAAATTTGTTCTACAGAGCCCATTTCTGTTCCTATTTCTAATAAAACTTTGTTACTGTTTGTGCTTCTCTTGACTATTGGTGCAGGATAGAAGACTCCAGCATCCCAAAACCAGTAACATTAATAAAAACAAGTAACTTGAATAAAATAAAAATACAATTAATTATTACTAGAAACACGATGATTAATATCTATTCTGAAGAGTTTGAGCAAAATATTCCATACCTGCTTTATATCATTAGTTTAAACAGTAAAGGTAAACTAATTTTAATAAATAGTTCTAAAGTAATTATAATTTATAGTTTTTTAAAAGGAGTTTTTCTGAAGTAGAAAAAGGCAGTAGTCCTTCAAAACTTGAAAGAACAATCATGAAAATCAGAAGAGGTGGTACTCAAGAGAGGAGGAAGGAGTGTTTAATTGTCTTAAGGAATAACAAAATGAAGGGAGGAAATAAAAGCATGACATTAATTTTCTGGGTCTTCTAAGATTCTGGTGTGCTGGAGACATCTGTTGTAATAAACACACTGACATTTTTGGCAGGCCAAATTTTGGTTCAGCTAGTATTAATGACTGTTTTCATTCTCAAATGTTTTTCTGCTAACTCATTTTTAAAGTTAATATTTGACTTCATAGTAGAAAAGGCCATTCATCACTATTTGTCCATCTTTCTGACCAAAAATTTAAATATTTCAAAATTTGTTGTTGTTATTATTATTATCTTTTTTGAGACAGGTCTCAATATATAGCACAGGATGGCCTTAAACTCTTTTTGTTGCCCAGGCTGGCTTCTAATGCAAAATAATTCTTCTGCCTTACTCTCCTGAGTGCTAGGATTACAGGTGTTTGCCAAATCTGGCCTCAAAAAATGTATTTATACAGATCAAGAAACCTTAAAAATTATTTTCCTGTTGGTAGATTTTAAGAATCTTTCTTATTATTTATCAATTAAAAATAATGATTGGGCTTGGGAGATAGCTCAGCAGTCTAAGTGCCTGCCTGGCCAGTGCAAGGAACTGGGTGTGGTGGCACATACCTGTCATCCCAGCGCTGGGGAGGCTGAGACAGGAGGATCACTATGAGTCTAAGTTGCATAGTGAAAGCTGTACCAAATAAATAATAAATAAATAAATAAATAAGTAAATGTTTTTTTTTAAATTTAAAAAAATAATTATATTACTGTAAGGTTTTCTTCTAGTAGCAATCTTTTTTTTAAAAATGTATTTGGTTACTGCAGGGTCTCACTACGCATGCAGCTTCGACTCCTGGTGATCCTCCTGATTTCAGCCTTACTAGTACTGGGATTACAGGGACAAGCCACTAGGCCTGGACTCTGGCTCGCTCAGCTCACCCTGGGGGTGGGGCTGGGAGCATGTGACGCTGGGGATTGAACTGTGGTCCCTGAGCTTGCCTAAGCAGATGCTTTAGTTCACTAAGCTATCTTGCCAGCCCTAATAGCAATCTTAACATTATGAAAGTGGGATTATTTGGCTTTCATGAGTTAGAATTATCTACCAACTATCTGTAATATCTATAGGACAAACAAATCCTCATACTAGAGACTCACAGGAAGGTCTGTATTCACATAACTTCTTTTTAAAAAACGTATTTAGTACACGGTCTATAGGGTCTCACTATACAGAAAGACTCACAGTGATCCTCCTATTTTGAGGCTCCCAAGTGCTGGGATTATAGGCAGGCCACCACACCTTTGTCTCACCAGTGCCTGGGAGGGTAGGGCTGGTACAGCAAGTCAGGGATCAAACTCTGGTCCCTGCCTCTGCCTAAGCAGGCTCTTTAATCTGCTGAGCTATCTGGCCAGCCCTCATATAACTTCTAAAAACAAAAATGGATTTGGTATGTTCTGTGTATTTAATATGATTTCTATTTGTTAGAAATATCTAGAAGGCAGAGATGCTTAAATAATACTGTGACAATTATTTAAATCATAACATCCAATTAATTGGCATTTCTTGGCTTGTTCCCCTCAAGCCAAGTATAATAGCTGGAGAAAAAGGTGATAGGAAAGATGACAATTCAGTATCTCTAGGCAAAAAGACAAAGTTCGAAGAGGTACGCTACATCATTTGGTGAATCCCTTTATAGCTAAAAAGCATGAACTTTGGAATCAGAACTGAGTTTAAGTCTTGGCTCTGTAGTTACTAGCTATGTTACATTTATACTTTTTAAGCCACATTCATTCAACTTAAAATGAGACTAACACTTCCCTGAGGTTAATTAGGTACTGCAAGGTCAAATGTAGCATCTTGTACATAGTAAGTATTCAATAAACATTAGCTCATTATTATTACCTCCCTCTAGGCCTCTGTTCTTTATCATGTTCTATTAGAGAACAGAAATACAAGGAATCACAGGTTTTGACACAAAAAACATAGATGGTAGATTTTAAGTATATTCATTTTGGGTGGTGAGGTTGAGGGAGGAATTACTAGTTGAGTCTGGTTAGTGGTAGAAGGATCACTATGAGTCTAAGCTGTGTATTGAGACCCTATACCAATTAACTAACTAACTAACTAACTAACTAAAGTCAGATACAAATGAATATAAATCATATGATTCCATTTATATGAAATGCCCCCCAAAAGAAAATTTATAGATACAGAAGGTATCTGGGAATGTGGAATGACTGTAAATGGACATGACATTTCTTCTTGCTGTGTGATACAAATATTTTTAAATTGTGGTGATGGTTGCAATATTACATAACGGTATATTAATTATACTATAGTCACTAAAATACACACTTAAAATAGATGAATATTATATAAATTATAACTCAATGAATCTATTAATAAAAAGTCCTTGGAGGGGCTGGCAAAATAGCTCAGTGGACTAAAGTGCCTGCTTAGGCAAGTTCAGGGACCACAGTTTGATCCTTGGCACCACATGCTGCCAGCCCTGCCCCCAGGGAAGACTGAGCAGGCCAGAGTCCAGGCCTAGTGGTGTATGTCTACAACCCCAGCACTGCGGAGGATGAAAGCAGGAGGAACACCAGGAGTCTGAGCTACGGAGTGAGACCTTGCAACAATCAAATACATTAAAAAGAAAAAGTCCTTGCAATAGCTGGATATTAGAAAAGATTTTACATACTGAATAAAATGAAAATTTTGAGAGCAAATTTATTTCTATTGAGAATGATCCCCTGAATAATGGTATTATCCTGAAATAAGGTTTTTAAAAATTCAGTAAAATATCCTCCGAGTGCCACGTGCATGTGGGAGATCTGTGGAATTTGGGAAGGCTTCACTGGGTGCTTGGATTTAAGGTAAATAGGATATTTATTCTTCCTTCTAGGATAAATATATATGCTTGCTAATTATTATGAATTAGTACCAAAGAAGAAAGTGTTAACTCTTCTGGGAATTACTTCGAATACTGGTAAGAAATGTGCTTCACAAAGGGCAGGGATTTGGCATATTTATATGAATTTCAGGAAACACTCTAAATTACACACACATATACACATTAAGAAAAAAATCATAACACACACAACTTTTATGTAAGTAAATGTTCTTCTGGTTGGTGGCTCTGTGGATAAGTTTACCTTTTTTAAAAAATCACTTGTATTAGACAGATTATTAATTTAACTTCCCTGGTACCACGTCATTATGGTATTAATGTTGCTACTCATGATGTTGCTGGGCATTATGATGTTTTATGTTGAGATGAGCAATAAATTTTATTTGCATTGAAAAGATAGTTATTCAAAATATACTTTATTTTATTTTTGTGGAACGGGATTTCAATATATATTCAATATATATTATTATAGTATATATATACATATATATATATATATATATATATATATATATATATTTTTTTTTTTTTTTTTTTTTTTTGCAGGACTGGGGATCGAACTCATGACCTTGCATTTGCCAGGCAGGCACTTGTGCCACGGAGCTATCTCTCTAGCCCCTCAAAATATATTTTAAAAGTGCATTCTCTGAAGTAATGCTGAGCAACTCCTAAGAGCTTATTCTGGGTAGACAGTATGAGGCTGGTTCATCTGTAATTTGTGGCCAGGAAAATGAAAAGTGTATCTTTTCCTACTTTATGAAATTCACCATGCACAAGAAATTATTTCCCTAAAGATACAAATTTAGAAAATCTCCAGTAATCAGGTATCCAAATCTCTCTTTGCCCTATTTTGTGATACTAGAAGTGGACATTATAAACACTTCTCTTTTGCCAGCAGACATAATACTAAACTTTGTCAATAAAAATGACTGCAGGGACATGGCAATAGAAACTGGCTTCTTACTGGGGACACAGCTCAGTGGCACAGCATATGCCAGGAAGGTGTGAGGCCATGAGTTCAATTCCTGGTTAGAATGAGTGAACAAAAGAAAGAAAAAAAGAAAGGAAAAGCAAGCAAGCAAGCGGGCAGGCCAAATAGCTCAGCAGAGATTAAAGCTCCTGCAAGCAGGCACAGGGGCGTGGGGTTCAATCCCCAGGCCTGCCATACAGGCCCAGCCCCCTCGGCACACTGAGGCTGTAATTGAGACTCGGTGTGATGGAGCATGCCTGTAATCCCAGGCTGTAAACAGGCAGATCACTATGAGTCTGATCTAGAAGGGAGACACCTTGTAGACCCTTTCCTAAAATTAAAAAAGAAAGAAAGAAAGAAAGAAACAAACAAACAAACTGGCTTTTCATCCTGGTTTTCATCTGCTCTTCTCTGTTCTTGTGGCATACACCTGGTAGTGGTATGGGGACACCTAGAGGTGCTTAAATCTACAAAGTCTGGGCAGCACTCCAGGTGGTGGTTCCCTATTACCTGCCGCTTGTATCACTTGTACTCATAGCATCCTGGCAGGTAGCTTATCATTTAAATCTTGCCAGCACTGCAGCATATAGTTTCCTGCTGCCAGTCCTGGTTCTCCTTATGAAATGCTATGATATCAGCTCTCCAACTAGGTCTGACAAGTGGTCTTCTTTGGTTAAAGCTTAATTTTTATTAGTATATTTACAGTATGTAATTACTACATTCATTGTGAGAGTTGGTACATGTATATAACATGTCTTAATTATTTTTATATCCCTTTTCTCTCCTCTCCCTCCCTCGAAATCATACCAAAATAAATCAGAAAAAATCCAAGACAAAAACAAAGACTCAAGGGCTAGGGAGATAGCTCAGTAGGATAAGTGCCTGACTGGAGAGTGCAAGGTCCTGAGTTTGATCCCTGGTAGTGCAGGGGGAAAAAAAGTCAAAAACAATGACTCAAAACCCTAAATCTACTCCCACATACATTTGTATTTTTGAGTTTGATAATGCAGAGAAGCAGCACGGCATTAGACCAAACTTGCTAACTTGCTATTTCCTGAAACTGACTGTCCATGTGGCTGGACAGTGAGTCAGTCTGTGGCCACAGGTCTATTGTTGCCTACTGTGCATTTTAGAAGGTTATTTTACATGCATTATTCATAGTGTGGTTATCTAATTCTTTACAGGAAAAGTGTCAATGAAGACAATTTGGTAGAAATATCATAAGAGTTAATATACTTATGAGAAGACATCAATAAGGGCACTGTAGTAAATGACATAATTGAAAGATCACTTTGAGAAGTCCAGAAAACTCTTAGAAGGTACACAGAAATCATCAGAGATGTTAAACTCTACTTGTATGGATGTTACCCGTCAAATAAATATTTATTGTGTGGCATGGGGATATACCATTCTCAAGAAACTTACTTTCTGTGGTAAGGGGAAATATGTAAATAAACCATTTTTGGGGATGCTGCATTAGATTATTTAGAATTGTAGATTAAATTTGTTCCCCATAGCACATAATCAAAGTTATAATAATAAATATAACCTCAGCTACATTTTAATTATATTAGGCGTACAAGATTCACGCAGTTCTGTGAAAAATCAAACTGAAAAAAAGAAGGGCAAAGTGAATATGTTTATATAAATCAACTAGTTTACATGTAGCCCAATGAAACTTACCCTATAGAAAGCACTAGTCAGAGGGAGTAATGCTGCAGCAATGTTGTATTCTTCTAAACTTGAACAATCCTTAAATGAAACAAAGACAAATGAACATTATTAAAATACTTAACAGAAGTCTTAAATGAAAATCTGGGATAATTATTAATTGTACTATGAAGTTTTGACTTTTATTCCAAGTTGTCACTAAGGTAGTTAGGACCTAGAGGGGAGAGGGTATGGGGATCTGTCCCTGAAGCACATTCTTTTTGAAATGAGGTAAAAATACATTTGAGAAAATAATTTTTATATATTATAGAAGTTATCTTTTTATGTAATTTATTTTTTAAAAAATTAGAGGGGGTTTAGATTTACCTACTTTATTTCATTGAGTCTAAGTTTTTTTTTTTTCTTCCAGTACTGCACCTTATGCTTGCTAGGTAGGCACTTATGCCACTGAGCTATCTTCCCAGCCTGAGTCTAAGTTTTTTCTTAACATTTTAACGTTGTTGAGATTGAGATGCATGTTATAATTGACTGGGGATATTTTGTTTTTATGTAAAAGACTATCTTGCTATTAATGAGAAATATAACTGATGCTAAAATCTACTGCGTGAGGCCAGCGATAGTTCAGTGGACTAAGTGCTTGCTTAGGCAAGCACAGAGCCCAGGGTTCGACCCCAGTACCACATGATAAAACAGCCCCGCACCTGAGCATGCTGAGCCGGCCACCTAGACTAGGCATGGGGGCACACACCCGGAATCCCAGCACTGAGGAGGCTGAAAACAGGAGTCTCAGCTGCATAGTGAGACCCTGTAACAAATAATTAACCAAATAAATAGTTTACAATAAAAAATAAATAAAATCTACTGGGTGAAATGTTGAGGAATAGCACAACTAAAAATCTTAGTGTGAATATAAAGTGGTGCTGCTGCTATGGAAAACAGTAGGGTGGTTTCTCAGAAGTAAACAAACAACCAGAACGTTATACGGAATTAGCAAACAAAAGAAAAATGGAGTTCTGTATGTTCTAGAATTTTTGACTTCTAGCTAAAGAACTGAAAACAACTGAAATCAAACAGGTATATATATTTGAATACTCACATACTATTTATGGTATACACATGCACACGCACACACACAGGCATATTCAATCTTGAAAATGAAGAACATTCTGACACATTCTATCACATGGATGATTTCAATGATACCATGCTAGGTGGATACCTGTGTGGTTAGATTAACCAGTCCTTCTTTGATAGTAGGACAAAAATGAGCCATCAGGAAGTTAGTACTCGGAATAGTGTTCAAAGGCAGCAAAATATGCAACTGATACCCTCCCAGGAGGGCCAGATGTAACGAGTGATTAAAGCTTCAACTTTAAACAATAAAGCTACTTTCATTAAAACATAAATTTGTTTCATTGGCTATTTCAGTTGGAGTGAATTGATTTTAAACACACAGAGCTGGGATGTTAGGTACCAGTTAGTTTAGTATAATTTCTACTTTCCACATCACAGAAAAGAAGCCTAGAAGTTAGCCACGAAATGATGACTGGTGTCTAGATTTATCTATTTATCAGTGTCATGCTTTTCTCGCTACACACTGCCTTTTGTACCTGATGGCTTCCATGCTTTTCTCTTGGGGTTATAATTTTGGGGTTATGAGAGACTGAAGGTGGAAAAAAAAGTCTGAACAGAAGTAGGAAGCATAGAGCTGCGTGAGCATCCTGGTGGTAAGGGACAAGAGCTCTAGAAAATAGGAGGAAGAGTCAGAGGCAAAGGGAGAATACAACACAGATTGCTTAAAAAATACTAGTGTGGCTTGGTAGAGTGAGTCATGAGGACGGGAGGGTGCAGTATTGCCCTAAAGATAACAAAAAAAATTGTTTTCCTTTATAAGCCATGATTGCAGGTGGCCATTTGCCTGACTACATTTGATACTATTTGCTAAAAGAATTCTCAATTAAATTTCATGCAGTGTTCTATGCAAGTTTTAGAATGAACAGAATACTCAACACCAGTGAATAATGAAAAACAAAAAAAGATATCTCTGCAAAAAAATCACTGTTATATAGCTCATATTTTCTTTGCCTGCCTGCCTGCCTGCCTGCCTGCCTGCCTGCCTTCCTTCCTTCCTTCCTTCCTTCCTTCTTTCCTCCCTCCCTCCCTCCCTCCCTCCCTCCCTCACTTCCTTCTGTATTGCAGATCAAACTTCGGACCTTGTGCTTGCCATGCAGGTGCTTATGCAGCTGAGCTATCTCCCTGGCCCCATTCTGATGCAATTTAAAGAAATAATTACAAGGTAGGCCAAACTTCCTATGTTATGCTATATATAACACCTTTCTTTCTTTTTTCGGAACTGGAGAGTGAACTCAGGACCCTGTACTTGCCAGGCAGCCACTTGTGCCTCTTAGCTATCTCCCTGGCCCATTAAATATATGTGTGTGTGTGTGTGTGTGTGTGTGTGTGTGTGTGTGTTTCCTTATGTGTTTGGTGCAGGGTCTCACTATGAAGCTAGGACTTGTGATCCTCCTGTTTCAAGCTTTCCCAGCACTGGGATTACAGGTGTGCTCCACCACGCCCAGACTCTGAGGTCAGCTCTATGCACCCTGGAGCCATGTCGGTGCAGCATGTGGTGCCAGGGATTGAACCCTGGTCCCTGCGATTGCCTAAGCAAGTGCTTAGTCTGCTGAACTATCTCGCCAGCCTCTTATATATAACACTTTTGATTAATGCATGACATTATTTAATGTTTATTAGATAGACGAATAAACAAAGGAATAGACGCAAAAACAAGAAAAAGTAACATGAAAAAGGAGCTAAGATAGATGTTTTGGAAAGATCCTCATTTATATAGAAGGTGTAATGGAAAAATTAACATTGGGTAGGAATATTAGGAAAGTACACAATATTAGAGTTATCCAGAGAAGAAAGAGCAATAGTTTTCATAGGAAATTAATTAAAATGAAGATTGAAGGAAAAAAAGCCCAAAAATGTAAGATCTCTGATGGCTTCTGATATAACTAATATATATATGTAGTTAGTAAAATATCCACTTGAAGAGCTACTCATAAAATAGGGTCTCTAGGGCTGGGGAGAGCACTCAGAAGCACTCAGAAGCATCAGTGCCTGCCTGGCAAATGTAAGGCCCCAAGTTCAATCCCTACTGCCTCATGCTGTGCAGGCCCCTAGGTGCACTGTGCCAGCCCTGAAACTGGGTGTGGAGGTGCACGTCTATAATCCCAGTCTTGGGGAGGCTGAGACAGGAGGATCACCATGAGTCTGAGCTGTGTATTGAGACCCTCTATCAAATAAATACATTAAAAAAATTTTTTTTAATAAAATAAGGTCTGTCACATACATCTGATAGTCAAGATGGTTCCCATTTGTAAGTCATGGTTAGGTCTTAGAAACACATCATTTCTATAAAACGAAAATATGTATAATTTATATCAAATACTAGGATCTCTAACAGTATCAGGAAATGTAATATATGAAAAGAAACAAGCTTGGTCTACCAACTCATGAAGCTGTTTAAACATCAGTTTGTAACTAGCTCTGTAGGGTACTGATAGCTGTCACTTAGGAGAAATATTCAGTAAACAAAATTAAGCAGATTTTTCTTCTTCATTTTATCTTTTAAACTGTAGGACTTCTCGGGGTTTTAACTGTGACTCTGTTGAGGGAAACTTGGTAGGCAGTATTTCCGAACAAAATTTTACCAAGTTTTTTTTTTTTTAAAGTGTTTAATTTATGTTGTTCAGACTGGTCTCCAGTTCTTGGAATCAAACAATCCTCATGCCTAAGCATATGTAGTGCTTGGACTATGGGAATGAGCTATTACATTCAGCTAAGATACATACTAATATAAATAAAGATAATGTAAAAAAAAAAGATAAAGTCTTTAACCCAATTTAAAGAAATAACTACAAGGTAGGCCAAATTTCCTATATTATGTTATATATAGCACTTTTGATTAATTATAGATTAATAGGGATATAACTAAGCTGGATGTGGTGGCACATGACCATAATCCCAGCACTCATGAGGCTGAGGCAGGAGGATTGCCATGAATTTGAGGTCAGTCTGTGCTATATTTATGTTATAGCCAGCTCAGCCTGTCCTGGGGGTGGGGCTGGCATAGCATGTGGTGCTGGGGATCAAACCACAGTTCCTGCAGTTGCCTAAGCTTGCCTAAGCAGGTGCTTTAGATGCCAGCAAAAGAGGAAAGCATATTTTGTTTGCTTTTGCAGAACCAGGGATTGAACACAGGCCTTTGTGCTTGCCAGGCAAGTGTTTATTCTAATGAGCTATCTCCCCAGCCCCACCAGTCTGTGCTAAATAGTGAATTAAAGGCCATCCTGAGCAAGATCCTGTCTCAAAAAACAGAACAAAACAACAAAAAACCAACCCTCAAAACCAAAGAGGCAGGCCGGTGAGGTAGCTCAAGGGACTAAGCACCTGCTTTGGCAAACACAAGGGCCAGGGTTCGATTCCCGATCTTGTATGCACCAGCCCTGCCCCTGTACACAGAACCATGAATAAGTCCAGGTGTGGTGGTACATGCCTGTAAACCCAACGCTAGGGAGCCTGAAAGCAGGAGGATCACTAGAGTCTGAGCTGCACAGTGAGAGACTGTACCAAATACATAAATGAAAACAAAACAAAACAAAATACCAGAGGCAGCAATATCAATATGTACGGCAAGCTACTGAGCCAATCATACCTTTGCAGAATATTGCAAAGCCAAAAGGTCAGTAGTAACAAATGATACTGGTACATCTTAGATTTACACAATGAACATTGACAGTAATTAGGACAATCATTCAAATAACAATTTTCATTCATTCAACAAATACTTATTGGGTACTTATTATATGCCAGTAATATTATACCTAATGAACTCAGAAAAAGATGACAAATAAAATATTTTAAAGAGCTGGGGTGAATTCATGGCTGAATGGGATATATCCTTAAATCTGAGGGATGTCATATTCTTTCATGAGGCCTCTGTGGGGACCTTGGTTACTATTTACATAGACCTTAAGTTGGATCAAGCGATGCTTAATTTTAAATTAAAAAACACAAGTTTTCGATAGAGAGTGACTATTAGAACTACTGTATTTGAGCAATGCTTTTTGCTCAGGCACGTGTGTTAAGAGACAGGAGGGCAGTGGGAGAAAGGAAATGTGAATCAGTATGAACATCTCTCAAAGAAAATGACAAAACTGAAAATGACTGTGACTCTTGCCTAACCTATGTGAATTCCCTAGGGTCAGCATCTATCATCAACCCCTCCTCTCGCCTCCCCCCCCCAAAAAAAAAGGAAGGAAGAAAGAAAACAAAAAAGAAAAAGGAAAGAAAAAAGAAAAAGGGAGAAAGGCTAAAAGAAAGATGACTAAAAGAAGTCATTACTTTGGAGTAGAGTCATGGCTAAGTTTTTATTGTAAAATATAGTCAAAATAATCTTCCGACATAGCAAAAGGAGTGACTTTTTTTTCTTCTGACTTATCCTTCGCCCCCTCAGGACACTGCTATGTGCAAGAATGTCATTTGTGTCCTAGCACATCTGAATTTCTTTAGCAGAAATGCCTTGGATGTTTCTGAAAACTGTCATGAGGCCCAAGGCAATAAAGTTCAATAGTCTTGAGCTATAATCTTCTCCCAAGGAAATGACTGGAATGCCAAGATGCCTTCTGACTTTGATTTCACAGCAGGCTTCATCTGTAATGATGCAGTCCAAACTTTAAATGACAACAGCTGTGATATGAAGCCCCACAGACCCATTTATAAAAACTTCCCACAAATTAAAAAAAATTAAACAATGGGGTGAAAGATTTCAGGCCATGACCAATTAGCAGGGACTAGGCAACCATAAAACATTTAGGCCAGAAAGAGCTATTTATTATCTTACAAAATGTTTACACATTGTAGTGCAAAACTGTGCGCTAGTCAAATGCTGATTGCAAAATATAAATATGAAATTCTTTGTAAATCACATTAGAGACATTTTAAGTTAATTAGGCTGAAAGATGGAGAAATTTTAAAACAGCAAGACTACAACTATTGACATAGCAACTGCATTCCAGAATAGTGTAGTTATCTGCTGGGGAATCAGTCTATAAATACACATCTGAAGTCCCCTGTGCTTTGGCTGCATTGTAGTTACAAACATACCAGACAATTTATAAACTTGCAAGGACTTGAATACTTACACAGATTTTATTCTGAATTTGCTATGTAATTTACCTTTAATTTTCCTGGTATAATTAAAGAGTGAGCCCGGCAATCTTAATTTCCCATTATCTTCAATAACTTACTTTTAACCTACATGCCTTTGAATTATCATGTCCAACATTCCTATTTCATAGAACTTTAGACTCTCTCAAAAATGTTATATATTTAAACATTAAAGAAAAAAATGAGATTGAAAGATACAATGTGTTATAAAACTGACTTTCCTTTAGGGTTTAGAGACAAGTCAGAAAAAAAATGCTTTAACTTGTTCAAAACATTGAAAACACATCTTCTACCTAGGGCAAACAATTCAAAACAAAAATACTTCTTTATATCACGTCATTGTTTTGTTAAAAAAAACTTACATTCTGACTTTTGCAACATAAAGACTAGCTGTTCTCCCAGGTTTGTAACCTCTCTGGGTGTGGATGCATATTTACAGTATGGACCCTTGGTCTCCTGCTGCAAACTGTAGCACTAGTCAAACTGCTTACTTATGACTTGCTTTGCTACTTATTTATATGATTTTTCCTTCTTATATTTCCTTTACTTTTTCCAAGTAAACACAAAACAGGTAAAAATTTTTCTACTACATTTTCATTATCAGGTTATATTCTAACTTGATAAAATTGAACATAAAATTGATGAAATGAACATAAAATTGTTGTAGACAACTGACTTAGGTAGAAATATTATAGGCAGTCAGATAGGGCTAGGCCCTCAAAGGAGCCAGTGCAGATGACGAGATGCCTTGCAACTGTGGGGAGACTGGTAACTCCCCTCTGGGCTAGACTTCAAGAAAAAAGATGAAGTAAATGCACCCACATACTTCCCTAAGGATAAATATCAGGGACTGATATTCTAAATAGGTCTCTATCATCTTGAAAAAGCCAGGGAAAGTCACTAACCCAATCCTGTACAGAAAGAGCCCCTATTCTGTATTCATGCCCACTTGCTACATGAATTGCTTCCCCATTTGATCTCAATTTAATCAATTTTACCAGCACAATTATGGCTTATTGGCTGACTGTAGTTTTGTCCTACCTCATGCTAATCTTGCAGTTTTCCATTTTTCCTGACATTGTGTATTTGTTCTATAAATATCTCTAGAAAAGGCAGGGTCCTTGGCAACCCATGTGGGACCCCTTTTGTCTCTCTCTTGGACAGAAGCATTCTTTTTCCCATTAAATACATTCTGATCTTAACCTCTGTTGCTACTAAAATTCATTCTTCAATTTTAGAGAATATAAACTTGAAGTATCAGGTTGGGAGTTCCTCCT
Organism: Capromys pilorides; assembly: GCA_004027915.1. Lineage (NCBI taxonomy): Eukaryota > Metazoa > Chordata > Mammalia > Rodentia > Capromyidae > Capromys > Capromys pilorides. The sequence goes on from PVKN010009419.1 coordinate 21,874, forward strand.
CTGTATCAAGTGGGATTCAAAAAAAAGAATTAAGATGTGATGTATACATATACCAATACCTCACAACAAATGCAATTACTATGCATTCAATGTGAACAAATGTGGGAAAAAAAGCAGGAAAACCTAAAATGCAATGAAGGGGATAAAAAAACAATTCTTTACTTTTTCTTTTATTTTACCTCTATGTTCAGGAATATAAAAAAAAGAAACATAAAAGATTAGGTTAAAGCGTCTAAAATTTGCCCAGTAGAAGCACTGAGAATAAGGCACAGAGAAAGGGTTGCAGGCAACTGGATTAGACAGAAATATTACAGTCAGACAGGGCCAGGCCCACAAGGGGACAGTATGTAAGACAAAGTGACTTTGCAACTTTGGTAGAGACAGACATCCCTGCTATGGGCCAGACCTGGAGACAAAAGAGTAAACAAATGCAGCCACATATTTCCTTAGGAAAGGGCATCAGGGATTGATATTCTAAATGGGTATCAATCACTTGGAAGCCAGAGAGAGTCACTGACCCAAACCCCTACAAAAAAAAGCCCCAGTTCTGTATTCACACCCACTTGATATGTGACTCACTTTCCCAGTAGGGCCTGGGCTGAATCAAATTTGCCTGAGCAACCATGCTTGTAATCTTATTGGCTGACCATAGTTTTGTCCCATCTCATGCCCACATCCTGAGTTCCTATATTCTTCACCTTAGGTCAGCCTCACCACATGATTTTACGCTATAAAAATCCCTGGAAAGGGCTAGCCTGCTAGCTCAGCAGACTAAAGCGCCTGCTTAGGCAGAGCACAGTGGCGGCGCACGCCTATAATGCCAGCTCTTGGAAGGCTGAAAACAGGAGAATCACTACTAGTCTGAGCTACATAAAGAGACCCTCTACTAAATATAGAAAAAAAAAAAATCCCTGAAAGAGATAGATTTGAGGGAAACCCACTTGGGTCCCCCTTCTGCTCCTCTCTTGGGCAGAAGCTTTCTTTTCCCCAATAAATATATTCTACTCTTGACATGTTTGTCCCTAAAATTCATTCTTCAGTTTTAGAGAACATGAAGTTGGCCCGGCTGTATTTTTGGTTGGGAGTTTCATTCCCCTATATCATTTGTAGGTCCCACTGAGATCACTGGATGGAGGTAATGGGTTTGCCTTTTCTTTCACAGACTCTGGATTAAAACTTGTTTAGGTAACAAACTTTATGCTTCAAATGTTGACTATATTGCTTATGCTTTGCCTCACACAGCTTTGTCTTATGCAGTTGTATTAAAATTGCTTAAATCTAAGTTAAGGGTTGGGGAGATGGTTCAGTCGAATGAACACCCATCTGGCAAGTGCAGTCCTGAGTTCAATCCCTGGTATTGCAAAATAAATAAAATAAAATAAAGTGCAATAAAATAAAATAAAATGAAATAATGAAAAATAAAAAAAAAACTAAGTTAAAACATAGAAATATTATGATATTTATTTAATGGGACATTTTATTAATGTTTATTCTTGTATATGTTGCATTTGAACCAGTTGCTAAATGTACTGGTATTCCTTGCTTGACTTTAAACAAAAACACTTGAGAGAGTAACATTAGAAAGCCCCCTAATGTACTTAGTATAAACTTCTGTAAGATGCGAGTTTTAAATCTCAGACTTAGAAAACATACATGCCTGTATATGAAACACGGAACTCCTTTCACCAACTAAATGACATTAGGTTGGTGAGCTTTCTTGAGACTTAGAGAACAAGTTTCACTGGGACAGACTGTCTCTGATTCTTCCTCTTTTATACACTAGAGGAAATGTCAAGCCTGCTCTGCTTCAGTTTCCTTTCTTTGATCTTCCTCCTAATTTTCCTACCTCTTTGTACTTTCCTTTTTAGAGACATGTAAAATTAGAAAAACTAGACTGTTTCAACTAAGCAAAGCCCTTAGAAAAT
>PVKN010009420.1:0-23805 GCA_004027915.1 Capromys pilorides
TTACAAAGAAGCATGTAGACAGGAGATTTACTGTTAAATTAGAAAAGTAGCCATTGATTAGCTTTGCTGTAACCTACATGAGCATTATTTTATTAATTAGCCCTAGAGAATCTAAAAGACATATCCGGTGAAACCACAGGGCAGTGTTGAGGAGTGCTTGCAACTCTTAAAATAAAGGGTAACATGCTCCCCACTTCCTGTTGCTCTTGGTATCTTCTGCCACCATGAACTGTGGCCCCTCTGTCAAGCTATCTTGCCTTAGAGCCAGCTGATTATGGACTGAAACCTCCACAGACTCTGAGCTAAATAAGCCTTTCCTCCTTTTAATTAATTAATGAATTAATTAAGGGTAATGTTTAGACAAATGTAGCTGGGGTGTAAGCAACAAGCTGTGCTGTCTCATGCAATGCGCCCATGATACCTCAGATTATGGCTAGGTGCTCAGAGACTGTCTGTCCTTAGCTCTCGCGGAGCATCAGCCACATCCCAGACCCTATTTCAGGTGCTGGGGGCCTGCGCTGCAGTGACCAATACAGACAATTCTGATCAAATTCTGTCCAGGGAGAGGGGAAATAAACAAGATGGTGCAGTACATATTTTTCGGAACATGACAGAGTACAGAGGAAGGAAAATGAAGATGTGGTTTTATTTGTTTACTTGCTATGGTGCTAGGATTTGAATATAAGACTTTTACATTGAGCTGCATCGAAACCTTTTGTTTACTTTTTATTTTGAGACAGGGTCTACATAAGTTGCTAAATTGCTCAAGTTGGACTATAATTTGCCATGTTTTTGCTTGGTTTCCCCCTATGCTGGGAGTTCAGTTTTAGAGGATGTTAGAAGAGGCCTCTTTGTAAATATCTAAGGGAACTTGAGGCCTTCCACAGTCAAAGAAGAATGGGGGTCAAGCCTTGGCCTTTTTACCCATTGGCAATGAAGCTGTGAAACCTGGAGCTACCCTCTTTCCATCTCTGCATCCAGCTATAAGGACCTCAGAATTTAAAATTTACATGAGAGATTAACACCAGGGACAGTAGAAAACACTATATATCAAGCCCACCCACTCCCCAGACCTGCACACCCCACCCATTCCAGACCTTGGGTGGTCAGAGCACAACATACCACGATGCAGAGAGAGAGCATGACATTAGGAAAGGGAGGTGGTCAGGCACCAACTGAGTGGGCTTCTACAGACCAGTTGTGTATGGCAGGATGATGACCCCACAATGTTTTCATCCTAATCCCCCAAATGAGTGCTAATGTCCCATTAAATCCAACAGTAACTTCCCAGACGTTTTTATGGATCTAGACAGTAGGCTGGACCATCTGGTGGGCACAGCGCATGGACAAGGGAGGCAGAAGAGTTGGGGGGCTTTGCTTATGGAAGCAAGGATTGGAGAGATGGGAGACCACATGTCTAGGACTTAGGGTGGCCCCAGAGAGGTGGAAACCAGTGCTTCCTAGGGCCTCCAGGGAAAGCAGCATCCTGCCGACTCGAGAGATCCACAAGGGACTATCAGATAATAGATCTGTGTTCTTTGAGGTTCTGGGCTGTGGCCATTTCTTATAGTAGCAGCTGCAAGCTAATGCATCTTTAGAAGAATGAGAAGGGCTTTTTCTCAAGATAGGGAAAGGCCTCAGAGGAATCTGAAAGAGGTCTGATATGGAGGACTGATATGATCTGACATAGTTAACAGGTTCTGAGTGTTATATGGAGGCCAGAGTGAAGGAGGTGAGAAGGAAGAACATGAAAACAGGCAAGATATTGGGTGACAGGACAGATCAACTGAGATCTGAGGGTAGCAGTTGTTTAAAAGAAAGAAGCAGGTCCCCTGTCTTTGAATACAGAACCAACTGGAATTGCTAACAGAATTTCTAGGTTGCACAAGAAAGAGTGAAATAGAAGATCCTCAAGATTTTGGCCTGAATCAGAGCACAACTGGCTTTGATTGAGATGGAAAGACAGCAGCACATCAGGTATACAGGTGAGCAGGCCTGGTATGGCCGGAGGTCTTCTTGCATGTTGATGTTGAAAAGGGCCTGGATAAAGCAAGACTTATGTTACAAAAAATGTAATTTTTGTATCTGACAAGGCCAGTCAGATCCACTCAGGATTTACACTGAAACCATATACAGCAGAAAAGTCTAACCACGAGGTATAGGAAGGAAAACAATATTAATATGCTGAGTTATAAAAGGCTCAAGTCAACAGCTTCTGATAATGCCAGATGAGCTGATAATCCACTGTGGTTATGGACTATTGGACTATGTATACAACTACTTACTGTTTGTGCAATGAAAAGAAAGATCTGTACTAATGATGTTTAGATGGGAAATCATGTCTGCATCTTGTTGTCTGAACAACTATGGTGAAGACAACATTATGCAATGTATTAATTATTGTAAAAATAATAAATAAAATTTTTATATTATTAAAAAATGGCCTGGAGGTATAACAGTTACCTTTCTGTTGCTGGACCAAAGTACCTGACATACGAAATTTAAAGAGGACAGATTTACTTTGCTCATGGTTTTAGAGGATCTAGTTCATAATTAGCTGGTTCCATTGCTTTCAGGCACATGACAAGGTAGAAGCAGCATAGTGGAAGGGTGTGACTGAGGAAAGCTGCCCACCTCTCAGCAGCCAGTAGATAGGGTGAAAGGGAAAGAACCACACAGGAAGGGGCTGGGAACAGGAATTATCCCTAAAAGATTTGTCTCCAGTGGCTTACTTCCTCTTAATGTAACAGCTCATTCAGCTTTCAACTTATCACTGGGCAAATCCATTCAGCACCCTCATGAGCCAGTCACTTCTTTATGCCCCATTCCTGAACAGTGCTGTCCTGGGGATCAAGCCCTAAACATAAGAATTGTTGGAAAAACACTTCACATTTAGGTGCCACCAACAAAGTGGATGTGCCCACTGGGAGAAATGGGACCATGGGCTACTTATGCCAAGGGGGGAGCATGATGCCAGCTGGTCTTAACTCCCTGCCTTAACACATGAACACAACTTTTAGGGTTTTCCGGGAGCCTCCAGTCCTGAAGTTGCTTGTTCTAAGGTGAGTTTGCTCTGCTCAGTGCCACTGAATGAGCTGACTCTGAGTCTTAGGTTGGTGCTGCCATGCTGATGAAGATTTGGTAGGAGGACTATAACCAAGACCATGACAATGGCTAAACATCAAATCTGGGGTGGGTGTAGTGCGGCGCCCTGGAGGTCAGTGCTGAGTCTGGCTTTGTTTAACACCTCTGTTAATTATCTGCAGAAGATAAAGACTTGTTAATTAAATTCACAGGTTATATAAAATTGGAAAGTGTTGAGAAGACCAGTGAGGACAGAAGAATCATTCAAAGCACCCAGAAATATGGACAAGAAATACAATGAGATCTGGTATGGAAAACTGCAGGACAGTTTAGCCACAGGATGTTAATCGAAAACAACGGAATTCAATGGGCAGTAGCAGCCAACAAAGTGGAAATGTTTAAAAGGTGTATGAGTCATGGCGGACAACAAATTAATTATAGTTCTAGTGTGCAATTCAGCAGGAAAATAGTCCAGGGTGATTTTCCCCACACTTACAGCCTTCATTAGCTGAGATAGGAACTCATAACCTTTCTCTTGCACATATGTGCGTGTGCACACACACACACACACATACCACACACACACACACACACACACACACACACACACACACCACTTACATCCTTCAGCCTACAATGTCTAGAGTATTCCTGTGGTCAGTGTGACTCAAGAGTCAAGAAGGCCAGAGGCCAGATGAGTCCTTTTATTGTTTTCATGGGCTCTTACTAGGGGGAGGAAATGCTGTGACCTTCCTCTTGGCCTTCAGTGAGCATGGGTAGATTCAAGTTCAACTGCAGAGAGGCTCCTTAAACCTACAGATTAAGACAGGCTGTGCTGGTGCCACTCACTGTGGTCCTCACCTCTCAGCTCTGCTATAGCCATCACGAATACAATGATGTCAATGACAAAAGTTGCTACAGTTGCATTTGAAGACAAGTCCTTGTATTAAGTCCTTGATAGATGATATCATAAAGTTTCATGTGTGCCAGAGGCTGAGACCATAAGACTACTCTCACACCTCTCTTCATGTAGTGATACTGAAGAACAGTTCAAGGTCCCAGCACAGGCAAGCTGAGAGAGCTGCAGACTGAACTTCAGAATGTTAGTCACCACAATAGGGCAACACCCAGGGGTGAAAACAATAGGACAGGAGTTTTCCTTCCATGTCACCCATTTACTTATAGTATGGTAAATAATTACTGTGTGTCAACCTCAGCTGTAGGTAATGGTATCCAGCAATGCTGTGCTATGGTTGTGTCTAGCTGTGCCCCAAAGCCTCATGCAGTCACGGGGTGGGGACTTCTAGAGTTGGAGATGAATTCATGATCAAGCCTGGGATGATGGGTCTGAGTACTTCTGGGATTATGGGGGAGAGTGCTACACCCAGCCTGGGGCATAGAGCCTGAGTACAACTTAAGGGAGGCCTATTTGCTCTCCATAGTCACTGTTGCTGCTACTCCTCCATTTGGCTCTCTTGTTCTTTGCCACCACCATGAAAGGTTGCTCTCTGCCAAGTGCCGCACTTCCTTGGAGCCAGAGGGGTATGGACTGAAATCTCCAGGAACTGTGAGCTAAATAACCTTCCTTTTCTTCATTTTGAGTGTCCCAGCAAGGACAGAAGAGTAACGGACGTACTGGATAAGAGGAATGTTCCTCCAAATTTGTCACTCAGAATCTCAGACTATGATCTGATTTAGAAATAAATCCTTGGAACTGGGCATGGTGATGCATGTCTGCAATCCCAGCACTAGGGAGGCTGAGACAGGATCACTACGAGTCCAAACTGCACAGCGAGATCCTGCATCTAAATAAATGAATGAATAAATAAACAATTCAAAAAAATCCATCTGTACCTAACAAGTTAGGATAAAGTTACTCTGAAGTAGGGTGGCATTTAATTCAAGCACAGGTATTACTTTCTTTCACTGTGACAAAATAAAACAATTTAAAGGAGAAAAAGGTTTTGATTCATGGGTTCAGAGGATTCAGTCCATGATGTTTCATTCTCTTGCTTTGGGCTTGTTGCAGGCAGAGTGGCATACAGGGAAACATGATGTGGAGCACTTTCTTGGCTTCCTACTGGGCTTAGGGCACCCCTTGCCTATCTTGTGTCCCTATCCTAGACTTGACCTTGACCTCAACTGGATTCATGTTTGCATCAGAAGCAGGATCAGTTTCCTAAGGTGCAAATCTACTCAGGTCCCAGTTTAAAATCCTCTAAATGCTTGTCTCCTGTCACCTTTGAAATTTTCTCAGCCCAGATCCTGGGTGAAAAGATGCAGCTCCCCAGGATACGTGCAATGAGGGTTGATGCCTGGAGCCCATGGCCCACAGCCCACAGATCACCTAAGACTTTGAGGGGAGGTGGCTGCTGAGCTGTTAGGGCGCAGTAACACTCATCAAGGCTGTGGCAGCTTTGTGTGTGCTGGCATCCCCAGGAAAGGGGGTCCAGTGACAGGAGATGAGCCTGAGGATTTGCAGGCCAGCTATGGAGGCTGTGGAGTCGAGGAAGGATGTTTGCCTTCCTTTGTAGGAGGCAGGAAACTCCCCGGGCCTTCTAAGAGAAGGATGTGGGACTGCCCAGATGCCATTTCAGAAGATGTATTGGCAGCATGGACAGCTGAGGGCACGGTGTGTAGGACTCAGGAGCTCCTCCATCTAGGATCCCTGCAAGAGTGCCAGGAGTGCAAAGTTGGTGTGATGGTGGGACGGTGGGACGGAGGATGAGCAACACAGCCACACAGCCCAGGGCAATGTTTGAAAACCTAGGGGTGGGGGGAAGCAGGAGAGTGGAACCCAGGGAGATACTGTGAGAGGAAGCTACTACCTCTTCCTCTCTTGGTCTCTCCTGACTTCCAGTATGTTTTCTTGGCTGTGTAATATCATTCTGTAGGCCAAAAATTGTAAAATGCACAGTACTCACACAAATTACTAAGTTTCTATCCTGAAATGCCAATGTTAAATGAAAACATGAGGAGGGCTGGCCAGACAGCTCAGCACACTGAAGCACCTGCTTAGGCAGGCACAGGGACTGCGGTTTGATCCCCAGCGTGCTGTGCTGGCTCCGCCCGTGGGACATGATGAGTTAGCAATTGAGACTGGATGAGGTGGAGGGAACCTGTAAACTCAGTGCTTGGGAGGCTGAAAACAGGAGGATCACTAAGAGTCCAATCTGTGTAGTGAGACCCTGTAGATTCTGTACTAAATACATTAAACAAACAAACAAACAAACAAATAAACAAAACACTGCAAACATGAGGGAATTTAATGTGATGTAGAATCACCAAAATGATAATTCCTATGTCACAGTTTGTGCACACAGTGATGTGGGCTATTTTGTGTCCACTGAAACAGTTGAAATACTGCCAAGTGCGCCCTCCAGTGTGTCACCACACTTCCTGGCATCATGTGTTCCACCAACACTCTTTCTCTTTGGCCTCCTGGTTTATACAGAAAGACTGACGGGACAGCCACCTTCGTCAGCCACCTGACGTCCTCTGTGTCATCATCTTCAGCTGAAGGACATGATGGGCTCAGTGGGTATTTGTGTTCCTGGACCCTGCATGCCTTCTTTCTGTGCTCAGCCTTCAGTTGTGCCTGTCAGGCTCTCTGACCCTCATCATGGGGTTGTTTGGGTTCTCATGGGGCGTCATGGTGCCCGGGGCGGGGGGGTGAGCAGGAAGGCCCAAGATGGCTCAGTGCACATACAGGTTCTGCCCGCTGTCCCATTGGGCTTCAGGGACAAAATGCATCTAAAAATAAAATTATCAAAAATTTCAAAACAACCAGCAGACATCGAACCAAACAAAAGATCATTAAGCCACACATGACCCCTCTGAGCATGGAGAATTTTGTGGTAGCATGCGGCACCCCAGAAGCTGCCTGGGACCAGTGTCTGCAACTGGTACTAGCGCGGATGAACTGGGAGACATGTGAAAATCTCCCAAGCCCAGTTATACAGTTCCCAAGCCACTCTCAGTTCATCCCCCAGCCCAGGCCCTCACACAGCCCACCCTTTCTCTTGATTCAATCCCAACCTCCTTGCTCCAGAAGGCTGACAAACAGATTCAGTTGCTTCTGACCTCCATCTCCCCATTGCTGTGTGTGATCTGAATGAAGAGCCTGTGCCCCATCATTTGGCCACCATCTACCTATGTCACTGGCCTGTCCCTGAATGGACAACCAGTCCCCTTCATCAGTGCTGAGTGGCCAACTCACACCCGTGTTTGCATTGCCCTGAGTGCATGTGATCTGTGGAACATGCTAAGCTTCTTGATGCTGGTCACATATGTCCCTGCAGATGAGGGTGGTGAGTGGCAGGTGGACAGGTGGGTCCTCATGAGACTTAGCTATGGCTGCATGAAGGGGTGGGCAGAGAAGGGCTGCAGTTCTGCAGCCAGAGGCACCACAGGGGCAGCCAGTACAGGGAGGTGGGCCAGTATAAGGACCATCACCAGTTCCACTTCCCTTTTCTGGAGATACTGCAGCCACAAAGGAGGACGAGCTGCCAGGGCAGAGCCAGCAGGCTGCATCGGAGGGGACCTCATTCCACAGTTGCTGCATGTGCCAAAGTCCTGGCAGCCTTACTGGGGGTGGTGGGTGCGGTGGGGGATTGGAAAAGTCTGGGGAGAAACTGTTTGGATTGTTGACTTTTTTTTCACAGTTGTGGCAATTTTAGGTGACACTTACCTGCAGCTACTGGGTGCTGGCTTCATTTGTATATTCTTCCTTTTTTATTGTTCTCAGCATCTGATTTCATGGATCCATCTAAATTCCAGCCACCCAGCCCTAAGTAGGAAAATGCAAATCATCTCGTAATTCCTTGAAATTGTTTCTTACAAAGATTGAGAATCTGGGCTGAGAATACTATGGCATCTCAGGAGCACAAATACGTTTTATTGAGGAATACCAGCATTAGAGAGAGAACAAAAGGACTAAAGCGGCGAACAGATGGGTGGGTGTTCAGCGAAGGCTCATGATCTCTGTGAACAGTGCGGGCGGTGCCCTCCCCCTTTTTTGTTTTTGATGCATCAGGGTATGATATGATATGATATGACAGAACATGTCAAAAATTTAGGGGAAAATAAAACCCTGGTTTTTTTTGAAACATCAAACTATTGCTATCAATAGGAACAGCAACTGTTCAAAAATTTGTTTCAGAACTGCCAAGAAGTGAACGTTCATGGAGAAAAAAAAGTATTTTTCCCTGCTGTTTGCAAGGTGGACACAAATGCAAACGGTAGGAGGTTGACAACTTGACACATGTCTAATAAATCTAAAGCATAAAAAGTCAACAATTCACTGTTCAAGAAAGCATCACCAGAATAAAAAGTGCTACACAAAGAAAGAATAACCATTAAAAAATAGATTTTCTGAATTCAGTAAGTAATTTAGCCCTTGGAGCGCCAGCCTTCAAAACAAGGAAGCTTTTTCTTTCTCCTTTTACAAGACAGAGAGACAGAGAGGAGGCAATGCGCGGCTCAGAGGGAGGGGGCTGCTGCATTCGAAATGAACCAGGTGAGAAGCAGCATCCACCCAGCAGACGGGAGGCTCCAGGGGCTGGCGACCAGGTCAGAGTGCAGAGCCCTTCAGCTCCTGGCTGCTCCGTGGCTCAGAGCGGGAGCGGGCTTAATTTGACAAGTTGGTCCAGTTACAGGGAGTTCACAGATCACAGTCAATGCCAGACAGATTTGGCCACCAACAGTCTGTCTGCTGCTGGCCAAGAGGGCGGCAGTTGGGAAGCTGTCTCTGCAGTCCAACCTCTCGAATGTGGACAGAGAGGCAGAGACGTGGGCAAGGGTCTGCTGGAGCCTGGCTGAGTGCTGCACAGGTGAAAAAAAAAACAACAAATCCCATGCTTAATATAAAAATAATTAAGGATTTTGGGTTACCCATTTTCTCCAAGCCCCAAATGCTACAGATACAATGCAGAAGGAGATTGTAACAGAACCTGAAAATGAATGGCGACTCTCAGTCTCCTGTAAACAAAAACATCAGCATTAAAGTTGTGAATCCTAATTTGTGTCACGGAGCTAAAATCTGTATCTTTCTGGATTAAAGAGATAGAGACATACAGCGCAGGGTAGCATCTCTGTGCTGCTCCGAAAACTGACACAGTCTCTCCAATTTATAGGGAAATTGACATAATTTTGCAAAAATGCAAACCCATTTGTGAACTGGGTTTTGCATAATGGGATTAATTTGGTTGGCTGTCATATCCACTATACTGCAAAAGGCAAGTTAATCACAACATCATCCTAAGTTTTTTAAGGGGAAAAAGAGAAAAGAAGATAGAAAAGAAAGCTATTTTCTTTCCTGCCTATCTTTTCATTAAGAGAAAATACACAATCTTCAAGATGGCACTTGAGGTAACTTCAGGAAGCAATGCTAGCCGAATTCTGCAGGATGCCTTCATGAACAGAGTGGAACTGGCCCACCTCCAAAGAGAAAAACTAGCTGCTTTCATAGTAGCAAGAAAAATTGTTTACGAAGTAAGTCCGTAATTTGTGCTTTAGTGAATAGACATTTTGCTTAGAATTAAACCACATTCTATAGCTGAGGCTACTGTATACAGTTTGTTTCCACACTCAAGCTATTTAACCTCATGATTATGGAGGCTATTTGTATCAACAAACAAGGGTTTGTCCTGTGAGAGGCTGGGGAGATAGCTCCATGGCACAAGTGCCTGCCTGGCAAGTGCAAGGTCGTGAGTTCAAACCTCCGTCTCGCAAGAGAGAGAGAGAGAGAGAGAGAGAGAGAGAGAGAGAGAGTTTGTCCTGTGAAGTCAGCGTGCCATACTAGCCAGGACCCAGAACCCTAGATCATGCTGCAGTGACAAGCAGCCCCCAAGCCTCAGTCACTCAACCCCACAGCATGACTTCTTGCTATGCTTATGCGGAGGCTGCAAGAGAGCTCTGGTGACGGAGGACACTTAGGGGGCCCAGCAGGCAGCCTGTCTGCACCCAGGCTTCTGGGAATGTGCAGCCAGGGGACAGGACACGTAGGTGCGCAGTGGGCGTGCTAGCTCACAAGCTGCACTTGGAAGGGGTCCCTCTTTCCCGCCTCCATTGTTTGTGGCCAGGTTACCCTCACATGGTATGGGAAGATTGAGAGGTGCACCAGCTGTCCTGAGCACTGTCACAGCCACATCAGAGGTTTCTCACTCTGTTCCCATCAGCCCAGGGTCTGACCATGGGGCATATTTCCTTTTGCGCTCTCCAGATGGAGGGACTGGTGAGTGGGGAGGGCTCTTCCTTACAGTAAGACACTGAGGCAGGGTGGTATTTAGCCACAACTCAACCAATCAAGGTGTGAGAGCCCAGATCAGCTGAACAAGGAAGGCACACAGTTCTCCTCTGAAGGACACGACAGCAGGATGGTGGGAGCTGTAAGGCAGCACTCAGGCACCTCCAACGTGAAGCTGAACATCTCAGACTATGAATCAGAGCCAGGGGGAGCATCTGGGAGATAGGAGGTCCAGGGTGGAAAATGTCTGTGCTCTACTGTGGGTCCCAGCTCTGAAACGTACCAGTTGTGTCACCTCAGACCTAGTGGGTCACTTCGCCTGAGTTGCTTTCTTGTCTGTGTGGATTTGCCAATGCCTACTTTGTGTAGCTGTTTAGAGGGTGTCTGGGTCGGATTTCACACGTAATACTCCCTCAACTGAAAGGTATTATTGTTGGAATTATTACCACTTCACTTTGGTCACATGCCCACAGGTTCTTCGGGCTTTCTCCAGGCTGATCTACAGTTGGGCCCTGATGATGCAGCTAGTCTTTGGAATCTGCACATCACCTGTGTCCTCTCACCAGTAACACAATCCTTGTGGTTAAGATGACAGAATGGCTTTCTCTGAGCTAAATGCACAGGCCCCAAGGACAACAGACTCCCACTCCTCGTGTGCCTTCATACCAGGGAGACTGAGGCACCACCTGGAAATTTCTTCCTTTGACTGTCAGAAGTCAGTGCACATGCCAAGCAGGATTCAGTAAACACCTGTCAGGGGTCTGGGTGAGCCAAGAGGGAGGAATTCCTTGCTGGGAGAGGAGCCCACAGGACAGTGGTTCAAACAGTAGCCAGATTTTCAGGAATGTGGGGATGGAGAGCCCCATGCTGAGATGCATATCTTGCTGCTGTGACTGGTAAGCCCACCTGGTCACTGCTCCTCACCATCATCTTCCTCTAGGTTGAGCTGGGCTCTAGTTGAAGCCTAAGGCTGCTAATGGAGGGGAAGTACATGTAGAAAGAGATGAGAAGCTGGTCTCTGCCTCCCTTCATTTCCACCCTGTCTTCTTGTCCACGAGGAAGAAAGAAGAGAAAAAGAAAGGAAAATGTAACTCTGCGGAGTCTTTAGCAGAGTACAGAGTATACTGAGCTCTGTCCGTCTCTATCTGATTCCATAGAGGGCAGACTTTGTGCAGCTCTCATTATCCATCCTGGAGGGTGGAAACCTAGGACCTATGCCCCTTGGTTAGGATCACAAGCCAGGAGGTAATGGGGCCTGGAGTCAGAACCAAGTCTCTGGGAAAAGCGGACTGCAAAGATGGGGCTGAAAGGATCTCCATTGCTGGGAAGGAACCAGACAATTGGAAAGATGGCCTGAGGACATCACAGAAGGTGGCAGCTCTCCACCCTTTGCAGCCCCAGAATTGCACAGGAGAGAGGCTTTGCACTGAGAAGAAAGCCACAGATCCCCAAGTTCCAGAATGGCAGTGGCAGCAGCCAAACCAGGTTCCAAAATGGTGCCAGCATGGAGAATTTGTTTCTTAGAATCAGGGACAGAGTGCTCATCAATCCAGACACTCAATTCCTACAACCAAGAGAGAAGGAAGCTTGACTATTGCTCCAGCTGGCGGCAGACCTTGGCATCATCCATGTGGTGCTGGTTTTAGGTGCATTCAGAATGCAGGAGTTGTGAGGTTAAGAAAGCTTCCACCTGATTTCAGAAGAAGGCCTTGGAGGCCAGGCAGTGTGACCCTGAGAGGGCAGCATGTGAAGTTGTGAGTGAGAAGCCTATTCAGTGGAAACCCCAGAAGTTTGGAAACACCAGAAACATGGAACATCTAAGCGAAACTGCAAAGAGGAAGCAAAGCCGGCCTAAGAGAGAAGCCATGGAAGCTACCACCACAAACACCATAGGGGAAGAGCCATGTAAGGCCTTTGGAGCTCACAACTCAGTGCAGACTGCTTCGGATGTTCCAGTTGGAATTATGGGATTTAATGTTTGCCCTGCTGGATTTCGGACTTGTGTTGGTGCCAGTGTTTTGTGTTCCCCTGTTGTTTACAACTTTTGGGAAGATAATATTTGTCTTGTGCCTTTGAATGTTGGATGTGTTTAACTTTACTTTTGTACAGGAGCTCACAGTGAAGAGTTTGCCTTGGGTCTTGGAGGAGACTTGGGACTTGGATTTTTCAGCAATGCTGAAACTGTTGGGAATTTGACAACTATTCAAGATGGACTAAAATGTCTTTTTCACAGAGGGATGTATATGAGACTTGAGGGTCCAAGGGTGGAATGTTATGGTTTATGTCTAGTTGTCCCCCAAAGCCTCATGCAGTCATGGGGTGGGGACTTCTAGAGTCTGTGACTAATTCATGATCCACTTGGATTATGTGTCTTAGTACTGCTTGGATTATGGATCTTAGTACTGCTGTGATTATGGGCATGGTTTGAGGTGGATATCCTGAGGCAGAAAGCCTAAATGCATTATAAGAGAGACAGAAACAGACTCTCTCTCAGTTGCTCTCTCTGTTGCCCTGGTTGGTAGGTTGCCTCTGTTGTGATTGTTGCTGTTCTGCCGCCATGAACTGGATGTCCTCTGCCCTGTTCCACTCAGTCTTGGGCCAGTCGAATATGGACTGAAACCTCAAGTAACTGTGAGCTAAATAAACCTTTCTTTCTTCATTTTGCGTGTCAGGTATTTGTTCCAGCAATGAGAGAGGAGTAAAAGATAGCTTCTGTAAAGTAGTGGTTGATTCTAGAACTGGGCAGAAAAAATACAAGGTAAGTTTGGGGTATCTTGTAGTACCATAAATGAAGAAAGACCAGAACCAAAAAATTCATAAAGCCATGTGGATGGGGATATGACAAAGAGGCATAGGAGGTAGTGGACAATTTGAACTACAAAACAAGAAGTAGTGTAATGTAAGTATGTAACAGTACTATTCTGGTACAGAATTCTAAATAATTGATGCAGGTTCTCTACCATCAAGGAGCTCCAGCAGACATCCCCACTCCAATGTAGGCTATCCATACTGAATTCCCTCCAAATACACAGCATAAAAGTGGAGGAAGGGCAGCAGCCTTGTGGAGAGACCCAAGATGCCACCTGCCAGATGACCAAGGTCAATACCTGGCAGTCACCTTGATAGCTTCTGCCCTTGATGTGACCTGATGGAAGAGCACTTCACCTCTTTGTGTTCTTTCCCTCAAAACTGTAAACAGAGTCTCACCATGGGAAAGAGACAGACCCCAACTGGTGGAGAGCTCACAGAACAAAGTCCTGACTGGTCCTCCCCAAAATTGCCAAGGCCGTCATATACAGGGAAGCCTGAGAACCTGCCAGAGCCAGGAGGTGGAGCCTGAACCAGACAGGAAACTAAATCAGATGCAGGGTCCTAGATGGGATCCCGGGTCAGAAAATGAACTTCAGGGAAAGCTAAGGGAGTGAAGTATGAGCTTCAATAAATGCAATGCATCAACTTTATTCCATTACTCTGACGAACAGGTCACAGGAAAACAGGGTGAGAATAACAGGAACCTGGGAGTGGGCATGGGGGGCTGTGTGCTATCTGTGCAGTTTCTCTGTCCATTTCATTAGAACTCTCACAGATCATACACAGTGCCCAACAAATTCTGGAGGAGCCGTGTGTGTGTGGCAGGGATGGAACCCTTCTCCACTGTTGGTGGGAGTGTAGAGTGGTACAGCCTCTATGGAAATCAGTGTAGCAACTCCTCAAAAACTGGGATTAGAGGTCCCATTTGACCTAGCTATTCTGCTTCTGGGTAATTTTTAAGAAGAACTGAAAGCATCACACCACAATGATATAGGTGTATCTATGTTTACAGTAGCACAGTCTGTCATAGCTAAATCTTGGAAACAACCCACAAGCCCATTAACTAAGCAGTGGATAAAGAAGATGTAGTATTTTTTAAAAAATGGAGTATTACTCAGCTATAAAGAAAGATAAACCCAAGGCTTTTATAGGTAAATGGGTGCAACTAGAAATCTATCCCTAAGTGAAATAAATTAGACCTGCATGAGTAAATATTGTATTGTCTCCCTACTATAAAATGTGAAGGAGTAAATAGGAAAGGTACAATGAATTAATGAAAGGTACAGTGGATTCATGAAAGGGAAAGAAACTGTTCCAAAGGAAGGAACAACTGGGATGAAGGAAACAAGAAAAGAAGGAAAGAAAGGAGTGGGAAAAGAAATATGTCTATACATAGGATAGCCTGGGTAATGGTGGTGCTGGTCTAGGAGCAGTTAAAGCTTACATTTTTCTCTCCTTTTTAACTTTATGATTTTTGACCAATCTTACAGGCTTATATCTGCTCATCTGAACAACTAATCTGAAGACAACAATATGCACTATGATAACCATTATTGTTTTCTATTATTTTGCTTATTGAAATTCTGCATCATTTCTAATATTTTTTTACTATTTTTTGTATTATCTTTAAAAATAAAAAAATAAAATTGAAAGTTTGGTCAGAAAGCAATACACACACACACACACACACACACACACACACACACACACACATATATATATATATATATTATATCATATATAATAACAAATATTCCTGGAGAGTTCAGTGTCTAGTGTCCATAGTGGGGGTCGCTGTGATATATCCTATGTGGTGGCCCCAGCATGAGGGAATGCAAGCCATTACTTGGCCCCTTGGCAGAAATATCCTAACCAAGGCAAAATAAGGCCTCTGGATGCTGGATAATAGAAACCAGCCCCATCATCAGGATCCAGTAGCCCTCCTCCAGTGCCAGTATGTAAATCCCCAAGGATGGTTTCCCATGCAGGAAGTGGAAACCCAGTCTGTCTTTACATTTTGTCCTAATACACAAATCCCTGCAAGTGAACGTCTGTCCTCCTGAGAGAGTGTCTTGCTCACATTTAGTAGAAGTAGGGCTGCGTCCAGCTACCTCATCACACTGTGGTGGGCCATGGAAGCTGGATGAAGCTGGAATCAATTGCCCTAAGAAGGGAGAAGAGCTACCAGGAGGAGGGATGTTGCAGCAGGGCTGATGTGGTTTCAGGGTGTGGTATGTCTTCCATGGAAATCCCCTGCCTTCCCAGTCCTCTGCCTTTTCCTCCCAGCACTGGTTTGGGCAGATGGAGAAAGTCTGCTGGCCGTTACTCTGAGCACCAAGAAGGAGACATGCAAGGAAAGTCCTTGCTGGACTCAACAGCTCCTTGCATCATCTTTGGAGCCAAAGTTCTGCTTGCAGATGGCTTTGATTTGCAGAGTGTCTGTACAGACAACGTATGGTTCCCACAATACTGACAGATTTCACCTTGACAGGCCATCTCACCAGGTCCCTTTAGGAAAGCACAGAAGCCAAGGGTTGCCAACTCAGCATGTACCGCTTACAGTCCAGCCTTAGTGAAGTCAAACATTCTGTAACTTGGGTGTGGAGAGCTCACAGACATGTTGCTAGGAAACCACAGAGAGTAACCTTTGTGGTCTCATATATGTGCCACATAGTAATAAATAATGGTTAACATAATAATAAATAAACAAATAACAATAATTATAACATGCCCCAAGCCTGTTGTTTCTCCAAAATTAATTTATGATGAATTATGACTCAAATTCCTTGGAGCATGCTAACAGGAAGAGGAGAAGATGCTATGTTGGTTACCATTGGCCAGGGAGGGGTGAAAACTGCCTGTCTCTACCCCCAACCCTTGTGCTGGGGCCTGGACACCCCCAGAAAGGGACACAGAGAGGACTTTTCTTTTTCTGTCTGCTTCTCTCATCTTCCCTCCTGCCTCGTATAGTTGAGTTTTTTAGATACTTTACTTGCATTTCTAATTCAGTTATTCTACTGAAATTTATTCAAAGGATTTATGCTTATGAAATTATAATATAATGCTGCCTATATGCCAATGAGCTAGAGGCAAAGAAAATAATTTTCTTCAATTTACAGTTATGAGGCTGGAGGAAAATGATGCCTCCTTATCACCTCTTTCTCTTTGTGTGTCGAGGCATGCTTTAGTCTTCACAAGGCAAGCGCCCAGGATGCATTCTTAAGCAGATCACACTGATAATTGTATTTCGAAGCTGTCAGCTCCGTGAAGACTGTCCACCCGCCATCTCCTCACAGTTGAGCTATCTCTGTCACCATTCCTCCCCAGGAACCCAGCCTTCAGTAAAGCCAACTCACCAGGGACAGCGTTAAGTTGTCCTGGAGGATTATTAGATAGAAGGGAAATGTATAGATGACACTTTGGAACAATTAATCAGGGACTGTTGATGAAGTTGCAGTTGGCCCTTTTATCCCTGGACCTAAAATGTATGTATACATAATCATAATAATATTCAGCCCTTGTTCCAATTGTCAAATGGCTCATTTTGTCATTTTGTTTGATTAATGGACCTTTTGGAGTCCCCAAAAAGTCCTGGTAATACAAATAAAAAGAATCATAAATATTGAATAAGCTCACAACACAGTTAACCTTGACTACATTTTGGGACACTCTTGAAGAAACCTCACTATACAGAAAATAAATTGCTGTGAGGATTTAAAAAAAAAATACGTGCACTCATACCAAATTGGGCATTTTGGAGAATGTCACCTCTCTAACCTTGTCACTCTTATTAATCTGTTGTGATTAATTAGTTTAGTTAGCTTTACAGTCAGGTCAGCACTCAGCCAGTCCTGCCAGTGGGGGCTTCTGGGCTGAGAAGGGGGCGCAGGCAAGGGAGAGGAAAGGTTTAGAAGCAATGGGGTGGTGCTTTAACCTGAAAGGGTACACGGTGCTCAGGAGGTGGGCAGGCCATTGCAGACAGTAATATGCAGAGAGCAGGAGCCTGCAGGGAGGGCGAGGGGGCTGCCTTCACCCGTGTGGGCTATCACTTGAGCAGCCTTGGGCTTCTTGGGCTAGGACTATCCTTCATGAACCTTTGCTCATAGCTGTTACATGTTCTAATTCCAGGTCTGGCTTGTCATTTGACCCAGAAAACTGATCACAACAAGGCCATAATGATTCTCAATCTTTAACTTTAGTTAGTATTTAGCCTAGCAATTAAGAGCTAGATTTGGAGGTGAGGCAGACTTGGCTTTGAGATGTCCTGCAATATGCAAATGTGTGACCTTGGGCAGTTGACCTTGACCCTCTAAGCTTCAGTTTTGTTATCTGTCAAATGGGGATCCCTGTCTCATAGGATAGTTAAAAGGATGATGTGATGCAATTTATTAAAACCTGGACAAAGTGTCTAGCATATAAGAAATGCTCTGTAGTAGGCACAGATTGTGTTTTCCCCCAATATGTGTCTTGCTGGGTCTTGACAGGCGTAAGACAAGGTCATAATGGGTTAGAATGCACCCTAACACAATGACTGGTCCTGTGTCAGAAGGGAGACTTTTGGGCACAGATGCACAAGGGAAGCCCACGTGAAGACAGAGTCGGAGGCTGGAGCCAAGCACTTTCATGCCAAGGAATGCTAAGGATGTCCAGGACCCACTAGAAGTTGGCACAGGCCAGGAATGATCTCCTGTAGTCTTTGTAGGAGCATTTTGGTTTTGGATTTCTAGATGGACTGTAAAAGAGTCGATTTCTATTGTTTTGCGCCATTTTTGGAATTTTGATCAGGCAGCCCTAGGAAAATAGTATGTGTTTTAAGCACTCACTGTGATTGGAATATAAGGAGCAAGTTAGGCACGGTGAAGGATCTGGTCTGAGGTATGTAACACCCGTTTTTTGTGCTTACTTGTCTCTCTCGTGGTTATGAGCACACAATCTTCTCTCTCTGTGGCTGAGGCTGCCTGGAGGTCAGGCACCTCCTAGGTGAGCCCACCATGGCTCGTGAAGTTAGCAGACCTCACTGCCACTCCTGGAGTCAGCTCTTAGGATCAACCGTGGAAACCACTATATCTCCCAATTGAAAACAATTTCTGCTAACTTGTTATAGATACAAAGTTGTGTGTGATGCAAGAGTTACTGATTAGTTTCCTTTTGTTTTATGTTGCTTTCTAAGTTGCACTGGTGATCCCAAATAAAGGCAAAATTAACAATTTAAAAGTGAAATTATGAGTTACCAAAAATTATTAGCTTAAAAATAAGGAACCTTATGTTATACACCAAATATGTCCCTAAAAGTTGAAGTAAATGCACTTTTGTGAGAGCCTGACATCTTATTTCCTTGTAGAGTTTTAATGAGAAACTCAAGAAACTATTTTCTGCCAAAGAAAAATATTGGTCCCATGATGTTAAAAATTATTCTGGATCATGCCATTCTGTTATCTATGGAATACTATAGAAGTAGTTGTTCTAACAGTGACATCCGCGGTCAAATTCTGCCCCTGGCTCTGCTTTCAGATTCCCCAGAGGGTTGTACACATCACCACCTGCTGCAATGAGTTTCTGTGTCCTTTGTGTTCTACAGTCAAGAGATGCAGTCTAGAACATCCCAGGGGGTGCGATGGAGGACTGGGGGTCCTTCTCTGTGGAGAAAGGCTGCTTCCACCCAGGATGGTTCATCTCTGTGGGCAGCCAAGGGTTAACACACACTGTAGCCTCCCTGGCAATTCAGGGGAAGAGACCATGTCCAGACGAATAGGCAGAAAGGGACTGAGAGATCGTTGTATGATCAGGCACAGTATCGGGAGAGGCTGTGTCAAGAACCTAAGGCCAACAGGCCAGTGCAGTGTGGAGATCAAGGAAGATGAAGGCTGCCCAGCATTCTTAGCTGTGGAACTCCGATACTGCATGTCCCTCAAGTTCTTGTATTGGAAATTTAATTCCATATTCACTTGTTAATGATATTTACATTTGGTGCATTTGAATAGTAATTAGGATTGGATGAGGTTAAGAGAATGGGGGACCCATCCTGGCATTCAAGACTTTATAAAAATAAGAACAACTCAAGCATCTCCTGTCTGTCCAGGAGATGAATGGTCTCTACTTCATTACAATGCATGCACCAGAAAGCCCTCACCAGCTCCTGAGGAGATGCCAGCACCATGCACCTAGACTTTCCATCCTCCTAGGAGTTAAGTAACCCTCTGTTCTTTATATATCATGTCATTTCAGATAGTGATATAACAACAGGCAGTGATACAAGCACAAGCTGATGTTGAGGAGGAAATACAGAGATACTGCCCTAGGACAAGGAGAATGAGATCTTGCACAGGGTAAAAGGACAGTCTTGAGCAAGGAGACAGGTGCAACCACCTCACTAGGCAAAGAGAGCCCTGGGGCAGGTGCAGAGCCCTGGTTTTGAATGATATCTTTCCAGATGGTTCCTGCCACTTTCTGGTTAAAGGAGAAAGTAAAATATCCTGCTGATGATGAGTGCAGAAAGTGCGTCAGGATAAGGGAACTTGAAACAGCTGTGGTTGGGTGCGGAGATCTGGAATAGATGGCACAGGTGGCTGGCAAAAGGCAGAGGAAGAGAGAATCAGGTTGAATGATAAAGAATGGATTGCGAGGGCTTCATAAACAATACAGTGGGTGCATGGGAGAGGAGCACCTGAAACCTTCAAAGCTGATATCTGGTACACAATGGAATGGGAATAAAGTCAACATAAAAGGGAAACGGGGGAAACAGTCTTACCTAGGATGGCTTTATTCTTTGCACATCAAGGATTTCACATAAACTACTTAAATTTTAGAAGTCTCATCTGGAAATAATTATTTAAGCATCCTACAAAGCTAAGATATTTCTTTCTTCGGCATGGATTGGTTTGGAAGGAAATTCATAACGAAAATTGAGCACAGAGGTTTCATGGCAATTTTCTAAAAAAAAAAAAAAAAACTCAACAACTTAGGCACATTTATTTTTTAAATGCTCAAATTTGAGCATCTGTCCCTATATATCAAGGTAATAACAGCTGTTGGAACAGATACACCTGGTGTCTCATTGTTTTAACATAACAGACTTTTTCCCCCAAAATGCTAGAAATAAGTAATGGGTATTTTATTGAAAAGGGCCTAGCCTAGGGATTCTTGAAAGTCTGGATTCTGAGGTCTTCGAGGGGCTGAGAGTGCCCTGCACATTGGGCCAGGTGTAGGAAACATACATGGGATGCACTACAATTAGACCACAGTACTGCTGCCCAAAGCCATGGATAGATGCTCCATCTCTGGACCTTTCCCAGCAGAGGAAAATGGGGAAACCAGCTGGTTTCTGGGATTTATGAATCAGACTAGCAAAAGACTTTGGCTCAGTGTCATGAATCATTCAACTTTAAACCTGTTGTAAATTGACAAACTCTAAACAAAGGTGATCTCTAGTTACACAGAAGAGGTACTGTAAATATTCAACACAGAGATGGACAATGCATACAGTTGCTCAGTACCCAAATCTGTGATTCTTAACTTTTCCTCCTAGAATAAAATTCCAGGCCATTTATAGTCACATCATATAAATGCGCAGTACCCTCACTCAGCCTTGTTATCTTCACCAAGCACGTGCTGGGGTTTCAGCGTGTCTTTGTTGCTCATGATACGGTGTGAGATTCCACACCTCCTTTCTAATGTATCACTTTCTTTTCATGGCAAGTAAATTTTTGTGAGCCAGACACACGCTGTGGGAGACACATTGCTGAGGTGGTCTCCCAAAGCACCACTTACTGCTTGGCTAAGCTGCTAGAGGAGGTAGGGGAGTTTCAGGTTTACACCAACATGAAGTTTATAGAGTTCATTGTGATTCTCAAGCATGCAGGTGAGAGGGGTGGATCCCTCCTTACCTCAGTTTCTGTATCCACCCCTGTAGACTTCACAGTTTGTGTACTTTTCCACACATGGTGCAATCAGTCTCAGTCAAAACTGCCAGGTCCTGAGTTGGCCCTTGCCTAGCCTCAGCCCTTTTTTTCTTTCTCTCTTATCTTCCATACCTTTGAACATTGGGAAGAACCTGCTGGATAGCCAGTTGCACAGCTCTATGCAGCCCTAGGCTCTGTCTATGGTGCTCAGAACATCCCTAGCATGAAAAGCTAGGAAATTAGTTAAATCTATAAGTCTCTTTCCGTACTTCAGCATCTGCAATCAGTGACATGAAGTGGCTGGTCATTTGCGATGTGATTGTGGCCCATATGGGCTCGGATTTCCATGGCAGCATCAATGGCCCACCACAAACCCACACCATTATTGAAAAAGTATTTAAGTACTACAGAGGAAGGATTAAGGGCCATGGTTGTATGACAGTCCTCTGTTTCCATAGATATAGTGTTTCTGTATTAATATTTAGATTTTTTATCTATACTCGTTTTAGTTTAGTGTACATTTTAGATGGGTCTAGTTTTAGGCTTCAGCATGTGGAAAGCCAGTTTTTCCAGCACTATTTATTAAAGAGATTGTCCTTCCACTCAACATGTTTGGCCCCTCTGTTAAAGATCATGAAGCTGAGTGTGTTTGGAGTTGTTTCTAGATCTTCTAATCTGTTGATTATCAGGTCCTTTGTTTTAACCAATACCATGCTGCTTTTATCACAGCAGCTCTGTTGTATAATTTCAAATCAAGGATTGCGACATCTCTGATTTGCCTCTGTTACCCAGAATGGCCCTTGCTATTCTAGATATCTGTTGTTTCTAAATGACTTTCAGGAATGTTTTCTCTAGATCTATGAAGTATGCTAATGGTATTTTGATTGATACTGCATTAAATCTGTATAGCAATTGTGAGAGTATGGCCATCTGCACTATGTTGGTTCTTCCTATCCAAGAGCAAGGGATAACTTTCCATTTTCTGATATTCTCATTGACCTCCTTTTTCAGAATATTGTGATTTTCAATGTAGAAATACTTTACTTTCTTTGTAAGATTGATTCCAAAGAATTTCATTTTTATGGGGAAGATTTTATTTTTGGAGGCGGTAGAAGGACTTTGCACTTGTAAGGCAAGCATTTAAGCTGCTGAGCTATCTCCTCAGCTCAAGAATTTCAATTTTTGATGCTACTCTGAAGGGTTTGTTTCCCTTAAATTTTTTTTGTATATTTAGTACAGGGTCTAGAGGGTCTCATTTACACAGGTCAGACTTGTAGTGACCCTCCACTTTTCAGCTTCCCAAGCACTGGGATTATAGGCATGTGCCACCATGCCCAGACTCAATTGCTGTCTCTGCTTGCCACAAGGGCAGAGCCAGCATGGAATTCTGGGGCATCAAACCCCCGGGCCCTGAATCTGCCTAGGCAGACACTGAGCTATCTAGGTGGCCCTTCCCTAACTTTTGTCTCAGTGAGTTATTTGTGTACAGCAAAGCTACTGATTTTGAACATTGACTACTAATATATCTAACTACTCTATGGAATCCAGTTATTAAATATAGGAATTTTGGAAGTCTTCTATGTAGGGCATCCTCTTATTTGCAAATAATGAGACTTTAACTTCTTTCTTCCCTATTCTTTCTCATATCTAATTGTTTTCAGAATTGAATTCAGCAGGCCTGGTGATAGTGGACAGTCTCATCTTGTTCCTGATTTTAGAGTGAAAGTTTTCAGGTTTTGATAATTTAATATTGGCTATTGGTTTGTCATAGATGGCCTTTATTAAGATAAGGGATTGAGATAAAGGTAGAGCTCTAGAAGGCATAGGTGTAGGCAAAGACTTTATGAATAAAACCCCAATTGCATAGGAATTTTCACAAAGAATCAACAACTGGATCTCATTTTATTAAAAAGATTTGCAGAAGAAATCAACCATAGAGGTAGAAGAAAACTCAGAATGGGAAAATATTTATGCCAGCTGAAGAACTGAAAAATTTTAGAACCTTAAAATTCAAAGACCTAACCCCAAAGTGAGTATCTGAGTTGAACAGATGCTTCTCAGAAGAAGCACCAATGGCAAATAAATTTATGAAAAGTTATTCAAAATCAGTGGCCATTCAAGAAACACAAATTAAAGCAATGCTGAGATTCCATCTCACTCCAGAAAGAATGGCTATTATCAAGAAATCAACTACTAACAGATGCTGACAGGGCTGTGGGGAAAGGTAGGAAAAAGGTGGTGCTGATGGTAGTGTAGCCTGGTGCATCCGTTGTGGAAATCAGTTTGAAGATTCCTCAAAAACTATGATTAGTGGTCCCACTTAGCCCAGCTTCTCCCTTTCTGCATGCCTTCCCAGAAGGTTTAAAAGCACCGTATCACAGTGATATGTGCACACCCATGTTGGGAATGTCACAATTTATAATAGATAAAGTTTGGAAGCAATCTAAATGCCCATCAACTAATGAGTGGATAAAAATATATTTTTAATACAATAGAGTACCACTCAGCTATAAAGAAAGATAAAAATCAAGACTTTTTAGCTAAATAGATGGACCTTGAAAACATAATCAAAAATAAAACAAATCTGACACACATGTATTAATATATTATCTTAATGGTGTGAGAAACTGAAAACGTAAATGAGAACAAAAATGTATGATAGATACTATGAAATAGGAAGAAACTATGCAAAAGGAAAGGAGAACTAGGAAGGGAAAGGGGAAAAGGAAAAACATAGAAAGAAAAATATGAGAAAAGAAGGACAAA
>PVKN010009421.1:0-23787 GCA_004027915.1 Capromys pilorides
AAATCATAATTGCTACAAGGAAAATTGTAATAATTAAGCGACTATCTGACATACTACATTGCTATCTGGATGGGTTTATGACCGGATAACCGCTGCGGGGAGATGGAGGTGGCTGCGCACCGCCAAGGGTCTGTCTCAGCCCAAGGGCCCCTTTCCACCAAACTACAAGGAGGGTCCTTGGAGATTTTTACTGGTGGCAAAGGGCTAGCTCTCCTTAGAGATGTGTGATGAACTCGCAAGCTGAAGGGGTCCTGTACATGAATAATACAGAACCTTTTCAGCTGCAGTCATTCTTTCCTGGAGGCTCCTCCTCCCCTAGAAGTGGGAAATGCTCCACAAAGGCTGTGTGTTGCTCCTAGGAGTGGCACTACTGGGAGGCTGTGGCCCCTTTAAGGGGAGTGGCCAGGGAATGGGTTTTCAGGTTACTGGAGGCATGTCCTGGAAGCGAAAATGAATGGCCTCCTCCCTTCCTTGCTTTCCAGCAATGAGGTTGCAGCTTATTTATTTATTTTTTATTTTTTTATTTTTGGGAAGAGTCTACAGGGTAGTGAGGGTCTCACTACTAGATCAGACTCATAGTGATCCGCCTGTTTACAGCCTCCCAAGAGCTGGGATTACAGGTGCATGCCACCACGCCCAATCTCAATTGTCCTGTGGGCAGGGCCGGCGCAGCAGAGTTGGGGCTCCAACTCCTCACCCTGTGCCTGCTTGCAGGTACTTTAATCCACTGAGCTGTTTGGCGGCCTCAAGCAGCTTTGCTCTGAGGCTGCGAACCTCCCTGATGCTCCCTTACCTCAGGCTCACGAGCAGGAGGTCCAGCAGACCAGCATTGGAGCCTCCAAAGCTGTGAGCCAAAACGAAACCTTTCGCTCTGAGCTGCTCACCTTGGGCATTTGCCGTACTGGAGACCTGCCCCACTCATGGCACCTATTGGCCCCTGCCTGCCTTCCCCCCTCAGTAAAAAAACACCTCCAGGAGGGGCCAGGGTGGTGGTGCACACCTGTAATCCCAGCACTTGGGAGGCTGAGGCAGGAGGATCAGTGTGAGTTTGAGACCAGCCTGGGCTACAAAGGTGAGCTCAAGGCCAGCCTGAACTGCATAGTGAGACCCTGTCTCAAAAAAAGATAAAAAAAAAAAAAAGAAAGAAAGAAAAAAGAAAGCTCCAGGAAACAGCAACCACCAACTCACACAACAGTCCTTCCCCACGCACCGCCCACATCCAGCCCACATCCAGCCCACATCCCACCACTCCCAGAACCCCTGTCTGCAGGGCCAGGGTAATCTCCACGGCCTGTGATGACCTCCAACTGACCAGCAGGACAGTCCCTGCCTTGTCTAGCACAGGCCCCAGTGCCCTTGAAAGGCATAAATCAGGGTGCTCGGTATATACTGAGTTCCCTCTAAACTAAATACACACATACATAGCTATAAGGGGTGACCAAGCAATATGGTAATGTTTAAAATTCTTAAAACTTTAATTTAGTAAGAAAAAAAAAACTCATATTACCAAGAGGGATGGGATAAGTGTGTTGAAAGCTAGGGGAAGTACTTTTGAGTCTTGAGGGGGATTACTAGCAAGGTGTAATAAATTTCTTAATTTAAACATTCACCATAGTTCTGTGTGTGTGTGTGTGTGTGTGTGTGTGTGTGTGTGTGTGTGTGTTGTTTGTTTAATGTATTTGGTTGTTATAGGGTCACATTATACAGCTCAGACTCATGGTGACCCTCCTGTTTTCAGCCTCTCCATTGCTGGGATTAGAGGCATGCACCACCACGCCCCAGCCACTGGTCAGCTCAGCCCACCCTGGGGGCAGGATTGGTGCAGCATGTGGTGCTGGGGATCGAACCATGGTCCCTGCAGTCCTTGCGCTTTTCCAAGCTTGTCTAAGCAGGTGTTTTAGTCTGCTGAGCTATCTTGCCAGCCCTCATCATAGGTTTTTTGTTTGTTTGTTTTAATTGCTATGTATGTAGACATACAGATTCAGGCACTTGTTTTCAGTAATGTAGCCATTAATTTACTGTTATGCCTGAAGTTCTAAATCTCATTTTGCCTTGCAGAATGGAAATAAATGCTCAAATGTGGTGTATGTTAAGACAGTGCAGGATGGCGCCAATAGAATCATCAGTTGCCATTTATATTTTAGCTTTATTTTCATTGCTTCAAATGAACACTTCCTTACTATGACATGAGCATATGTTCCATTCCCACCTGCATTCTTAGAAGAACCCTGCACGGGAATTCTGCACCATGCCTTGGAGATGGCCACGTGCCTAGCCTTTGCAGATGTGTCAGGGCTTCCACACACTGAGATGCTGATGGGTTTTGCAGAAGTCCTTCAGCCTACAGCAAACTGGGCCACGCATGCGAACTCCCTCCTGCCTCAGGTGCCAGCCTGCTCTTCCCCGGGCCGGAACCTGCTGTCCAGTTGTACAACCTCTGGAGCGTATCCACTGCCCTTTCCTGAATCTGTGTCTGCCTCTGTCATTTTTAGGTAACACTGCAGCAATTCCAAGTTGATCGCTAATGATTCTAATGCCATTCTCTAAATGACTTTTTTTTTATGATCTATCTTTTGCAGCCTTACCATTGCATTTTCCCCTCTCCAATATGAGTTTCGACAGACAAACTTTGATTATTTCAATGCCCCAGGGGATGTGCTGAAATTTAAGTTAAGTGAGATTTCAGGTAATTGAAAGAGTTTATAATGTGAACTGCAGTGGCTGGGGGGTATGTAAAATTCACTGACAGTCGTGGTTAACTGAAGTTTTGAATAACGAAGCTTTGCCTGAATATCTATTTCAATCTTTCCATTCCCCTTATTTTTCCTTTCCTCCTTTCCCACACAATTCAGACTCTACACTCTCGAGCGGGTATCTTTCTGTTCTTTTCAGATCTATCAAAGATGTAGAGGGAACACAAGGAAAGAAGCTTGGCTCTTACTGTTGGCCAAAAATGGCAAGAAACCCTCCTCCTTTGCCAAAAACAGCCCATCTCTGCAAAAATCAGTGCTTGCTCAGGTACGGGTGCTCTGTCCAATATTCCAGCATCATCTCAGCTTGCCCCAGGCTGAGATGCTGAAGTGGGATGTGTGGTTCTGGTTTGTTTCATTTCAGAGGAGAGCGCTCAAACTCCCCCATGCATCTGATGCCCGTCCACTTCCATTCAGGTTACAGGGAGCATAGGATACACTGGATGTCATGACAGCCTATGTCACCAATGTCACCTATGTCACCTATGTCACACACATGCTCCCAACTGTGAGTTGTAACATACCACAGCAAGATACAGAATGGCATATGGGACTTGCTGCTTGATTCACCAAAAGCCTGAGTTTCAGGACCCTTTTGCCACAGGGCAGAAGAAACCTGGAGTAAGGCTTCTGCTTTATAGCAGAGCCACTGCGCATGCTAAGGGGTGGGGTGTGCAGAACTAGACCTGATTCCTGGGCTGCCTTCAGTAAGAGGGAACTAGTCCTAATTCCTGGGATTCTCTTGGACAGTAGTGAATTCAGGAGATACAGATGGAGGAAGACACCATTAGTAGAAACAAGGTGGCATCTGGGATTTAGGGCGAAGCCACGCAGATTACACAGCCATCACTCACCAAAAAGGCCACAAGGAGCCATTCACCAACTCTGTGCTTCACTTTTGTCTTCTAAAGTTAAAGACCCAAATGACTACCCTCATGTCAGAGCTTCCCTGGTGCCCACAGATGAGTCAACGTATCACGTACAGCAGTCAGCAGCCGACATCACCATCCCCAGAGGAAGACACTGTCACCTCCTTTGACAGATGAAGAAACAAAGGCTCTCAGAGATTGAAGAGAATAAGAGCAGCAATGAAAGCTTGCCTTTCTCAGGTGGTGAAAGTGACATCCCATCTGAGCCCAGGCTGCCCAGTACCCTTTCTGCCACAGCACCCTATCTCAATCTTAAGGACTTTACAACACAATGCACTGGAAAGGACCACTCAATTCATTCTGAAGACAACAATCTCATCATCACAGTCATGAAAAGAACTCTTTGTCCCATTCAAAGAAGAAAATGATCACCACTCTGAGACCACTCTGAGGTCTTGACTTTGTGAAAAATGTAAACTCTTGTGAGAATGAGTCATCCCATGAGTCGGCCAGCCTGCAGCAGCTGGAGGGCCAACTTGAAGGGGCAAGCATGGGAAGAGCCCCCACGCCTGCCCTCGGATCCCTGAGTCAGGTGCAGATCCTCTAAAGCAAGGAGGGTTCCATCCCAGTCTTCTCCAAACAACAGGCATCTGAAAACTGAAGATTTTGAAATCAGCCAGGCAAACCCATTGCCACTTTAATTATCCAAGTAAGTTGAGCTCTTAGCAACGTCTCCCAAGATTTCAACCAGTTGTGATCATCAGAATCATTTTGTCTAGATGAGAAACTGGGAGACAGTGGTGAAGGGCTGCTAGGATCCTGAATTTCTGCCTTTATGTCTTAGTTACTTTTTACTCGTTGGTGGGACAAATACCCAACACTCAAAATGAAGGAAGGAAAGGTTTATTTAGCTCACAGTTGCTGGAGGTTTCAGTCCATATTTGGTTGGTCCAAGGCTGAGTGGAACAGGACAGAGAGTATCCAGTTCATAGCAACCATCACGACAGAGGCAACAGACCAACCAGGGCGCAGAGAGCAATAACGGCTGTCTCTCTGTCTCTCTTTATATTACATTCAGGCTCTCTGCCTTAGTCTATCCACCTTAGGCTACACCAATAATCCCAGAAGTACTAAAACACATAATCCCAGTGGATCATGAGTCAAGTCTCAAATTCTAGAAGTCCCCACCCCATGATGGCATGAGGCTTTGAGGGGACAACTAGACATAAACCATAACACTATAGCATGAAGCTGACCCCACCAAAGCCTGGGGCTGGGAATAGTTTTTGCCCTGCTACACCGTACTCACCCTTTCTCTGAGCACTGCTAATGTGTTCCTGCACTTCAACTGCCTTGTGCCTGTCTGCTTTCTGCCATCTTCAGGTATTACTGATGAGTGAGAAATTTCCCTGGACAAGAACAGCCAATTCAGAATTTAGGCTGAAGCAAGAAATCAGGCAGAGAGCTTTATTCTGGGATTTGGGAAGTGACTGAAACCATTGGAGTTTTCGAAGGACAACCTCAATCATAGCCAGTGGTGAAGACGGGGACCCCATCAGGTATTTTTCTGTGGCTCCTAATTGTCCAAATGGTTTGGTTGTGCTAGCAAAGGCTCCTGTAGTTACCAGGTTAATTATAGCATTCCAGGAAAATGACAAAATCTCACTGGCTGCCCATCACCAGTGGACCATCAGTCAACACTGGGCATAATTTTACTCACTTCCTTTGACAGACATTTGTCCAATGCTTTTCCCACCTCTGTCATCACCATTAATCAGAATAATGTTTAGGTGACAGTAAAATTGGTTGCCCAGTTTTCATTTCCACCTATATGGCCATAAGATCTGGAATTAAACATAGATACCACCAATGCCAGCTACATAAAGGTTTGGACATCTTTCTTTTAGTAAAGGAAATTCATTGGGCATAATGGTACATGCCTATAATTCCAGCACTCACAACACTGTGAGGAGATCTGTTGTGTATTTAAAGTCAACCTGGGCTAAACACAGTGAGTTCAAGGGAAGCCTAAACTACATAGGAGGACCATGTCTCAAACAAAATCAAAAAAAGAAAAGAATACTCAGTGATACGCTGAATCACTATACACAGTAGCATCAAAATGGATTGTTCAGGCAAGGGAAGTAGTTTGACAGTCTCAGCACCTGCCTGGACAGCACAAGGTCCTGAGTTTGATCCCTGGTACCACATGCTGGCCCTGGAACCCTAGGCACAATATGTTGACCCCAAAACCAGGCACACGCAAATATAAAAATGCACTGAGCTGTGTACTTAATATGCGTACATTCATTGTCCAGCCTCTGAACAAATGAAAAGTTAAAACATGTACCATCAATTCAGTCCATCAACTCAGTTTTAATGACATGGAAAAATGAGAGAGTATACACTTAAATGTTAGCAGCAGTCAGCCTTGGGTAGTGAAATTGTAGGGGTTTTTTGTTTTTGTTGTTGTTGTTGTTTGTGGGACTGGGGTTCGAACTCACAAACTTGCACTTTCCAGGCAAGCACTTGTGACAAAGAGCTATCTCCTGACCCTTTTCTCTTTCAACATACCTATATTTCCTAAATTTGGAGCATACAATGAATTGGTTTCAGTATTCAAAGTTAAAAATCCGCCACTACTCAAAAGTGTTTATTATCTCCAGAGAATATCTTTCCAGCCACTCACTTTTCTTTCCAGATCTTAGTTCATTTACAGGTTCAGTCCATCAGAGTCAAGGCTCCCATAGATGCTACAGAAACTCTCCATGGAAGGGAACAACCAGCTGTGGGGTGGGGAGGTGAATCTTAGTTGCCGCTAGATTCTTTGCCTTCCTGGGAAACACTGGTCAGATAGGGCTGGGTCACTGGAGCAGCTGCCTTTAGCCTGCAGCAGTGGTGTGATCTGACTGGCCCACTGGGAAGTGGTCTCATCTGTGGGCCTGCTGGCCCCACTGCTGTCCAACTTCCAACCTTTCCTGAAGTCTGAGCAGGAGTGTAGGACTAGGCCCCTGAAATTTCCCCCCTTTAGCTCAGATTCTTAGGTTTAGATCCAAGACAGCCAGAAGCAGATGAAGTAGACATGGGCCACCATCTTTTGTCTAAAAGAGGGTACACAAGGGGCCTGAATCCAAGGCTCCTACCCCTAGTTTGCAAGGAAAACTTGTGCTTAAGTTAAAATCTGGGTCTCCAGGTCTTGCTGATTGACCATAGACAAGGGCTTTGGGTTTCTAAGCATTTCAAAAACTCTGAATTTCTTTCTTTGCCTATAAAAGGAGGGCATTATCACCTATTCAGTTTTACATAAAATGGTTCTGAGGGAATATACAGGAAAGTGACAATGTCCTGTTGCACAGCCTGACTCTAGTCAGAGTGCCTGGGACATAGTAAATCCCTTTAAATATCAGTTGAAGAAAGATAAATGTGAGGAATTGTTTCTATTATTATTTCTCATGATGAGAAGATGACCACAGGGGCCAAAGAAATTGCACAACTTCATTTCCTAAGAGTCAACCATGGGTGGCAAATAACCTTTGGAGCTGCTTAAATTCTAGTCAAGAGCAGAGTTAAGGCCTAGCGTTCACCAAGACACACAATAATACAGGTCAGATCCCATTATAGAAAGTAGCTCTTTATAACCAAGTGATTTCCCACCCGCAGCCTCTGCCCGGCTTTTTTCAAGCTGTATATCTGATACAATAAAAGTCCAGTTTGGAAAGAAGGAAAGGAAGGAGGGACAAAAGAATTAATAAATCCTGCAGAGTTTATTAAAAGGTGATTTGACTTACTACCTTTAAAAGAGCACAATCTACAATGTGAAAGACCTAACTCTGTTGGATAAAAATGGAAATAAAGGGACTCTGGAAATGAAACAGATGAGAATGTTGTTCAGAACCCCCGGACTGCAAAACTAGACTTCCCTGTTTTAATTCAGTAGTTTTTCAGCTGCAGAGTTAACTGAGAACCCATTGGGTTGGTTATCTCTTTTAGATTGGTTCATTCCAGGCAGGCAGGACATTGTGGGGGATGCAAAGGAGAGTTCTGCTTTGGCTCAGGCTGTGCCTTCTGCTGGCACTCTTGTCCTGTCACGTTCCTCTCTTGCAGGGCTGCTCCAGCGCCAGACCTACCCCATGATAAAAGTGGGGACATGTGATCAGACAGGGACGTATGGATGGACGTGGCAGGATGCATCGAGGAAAGACAGCTTTTAATCAGGGAGGGGCAGTGCAGTCCTGTCAGAGCCCTGCAAGAGATGAATGTGACGGGACAAGAGTGCCAGCAGAAGGAACAGCCTGAGCCATGCTATACGCATGGAAATGTGACGGCAGACAGAGAACCGGAAGTGATGCCCTTGACCGGATGTGGACGTCAGAAGGAGAACCGGAAGTGGTGCTCTTGGCCGGGAGCTTAGGACATGTGCGGAAGAAACACAAAATAAAGTTGGAAAGTTAGAAATGCCAACAATTTGGCCTGTAGTGAGTGCCTGTGGAAGCTACAAAGGCTCTTTGAACAAAAAAGAGTCGCAGCAAGAGTTTTGCTTCCAGGCATATGATCTGGCAGGAAGTAATGAGATGGAAACACAGAAAGAGATGCAGGAGATGGGGAAGCTGACGAACATACGCCTACCAGAGTAACGGAGGTGACTATTGGTTGTGAGCAAGTGCTGGGCCTTTTCCTAAGCACTGAAACTGACTTACCATGAGGCTGATTCAAACTCTCCCACAAAAAAAAGCAAAGTAGAGTAGCTAGCAAATGCTCTGAAAACCAGAGAGGGGAACAGATGGGGAGAGGCGAAATCATCTGGGCAGGAGAGGAGGCTTGGGGATACTAAGGGGTAAAGAGCTGGAAGGTGAGTGAGAGGTTCTCAGAGAGGTCGCAGAAAAGGAAGCAGCCGAGGATTGACTAGCAGCCTGCATGCACACTGCAAAGTCTGGAAAAGCTGGAGACACTGGGAAGGAAGGCAAGGTTATAGGCCAGTCCCTGCGGCATTCCCCAGGCTGAGGCAAATTAAAGAGCAAATTGGAATCGGCTGGGAAAAGGGAGTCCCAAACCTGCCACCTCCAATACTGCCTTGATCACGGGGTCTACAGATGGCAGGCGAGCAGGGGAGTCAGTCTGTACCCCACCAATGTGAATTTTCAGTGGCATCACGATGACAGCAGCAGCTGACACATCGCCTCCCTCTGTGGAAGCATCTCAGAAGCCCTGGGGGCTGGGGCGCTAAGTACGCTCTATCCACAGTCTCGCTTTATCATCGCCATCAATGAGAGACACAAGGCAAGCACTGTTGTACTCGTCAACTAAAGCCCCAAAACAAAAGGTCTTCAAGAAGCCAGGAGGCTTCCCCAAGATAGGTAATGACCTGGTAGGCAGTGTGTTGGCTTGTAGCAGACATGACAGCCTGATTGGGCAGCTGGCTAGCACAAGGGCATGCACCGGGGCCATCTGGACCTAGCAGTGGTGGGGACAGACTCAAGGGCTGGACGCAGGCTAGAGCAAGGGAACAGAGGTCCAGGTATGGGTGAGCTCCTGGGTTCTACCCAGCCATCGCCCCCACCAGCCACACACATCACCCCTGGCAGATCAGTCTCCTTCCCCATGCATCCCAGCAACTTCTTCTGTTCCAAGGACACATGACACTTTCAGTCCTCTCCAGAATGAAGGCCCCATTCAAGACCCAAGTATCTTCTTTGCAGCCCCCAATGCATCCATAGTCAGCCTGCCAAATGTCCCTACCAGCAGCCAGTAGATCTCAGAGCTCCCTACAAGTCCTGATTTTGCCTTTTCTGTACCTGCACTCTCTCCGTTCCTTCTACCTAGAACTCCCTTCCTGCCTATCTCCACTTACTGAAGTTCTGCCCAACATTCCTAGCCCAGATGCTATCTCCAGCCAGAACCTTCCTTGATCTCCTAGGCTAAATCAACCTCCTCTTATCCTGCAGAGCCCTCGTGACAATATATGTTGTGGTGTTGCAGTCGGATCCCCATTCTCTGTCATTAGTAGTCTGTGAGCTTCTTGAGGGTAGTTGTGTCAATCAGAAAGCTTTACACATGGGAGGGCTTGGTAGGTATCTGCCCCACTGAAGGTTGACCTTCTCCCCGGAGACCTACCCTGTCCCACTGATGTATTGCCTGGGCTGCCCTTCACTCCTCCACCACACCAGTCAGCCAGCCAGCATTGTGGAGCCACTCTGACAGCCTCATGTGTGCTATAAATCAAGCTGCAGGTATATAAGCCTCCAGGAGTCACTTTACATGAGAGATGTAAAACCATTGTAAAGGCCCTGCAAATGAGCCAGAAGAGGTTGGCCCTGGGATGCTCTATCAGTGCCCTCCCTTGGATCCTGCTCCTCTGAGCCACAGTGTGCAGCCTTGGCCTTCAGAACTCCTGTCTCCTGCCCTACACAGGCAGTCACAGTCCCTGTCCTTGAGAACTCACTAACTCATACACAGTTAATGTCCCCACAGAGAGAAGGCGCCTTCCTTTCTCACAGCAGGTGAGTGCTCGACAAGCAGCACTTTAAGCAATAGAAGGCAACGGGATTCAGGGTTCGCTTTAGGAATGGTGGGCATGGGCAATCTTAGGAGGGTATGTGTATTTCTAGCCTCAGGGTTAGATCAAGGTGTGAGGAAAATGTGGGAGCCAGAAGATTGGAAGGGCCCACTGGGCTGGCATGGCCAATTCATAAGGTGAGCAGAACCACAGAAACCAGAAAGATGGAGCAATATCAGGCAATGGGACACCACCAGAGGTTTCTGAGTAGAGAACCCTGTCAAAATGTATTATTATTTTTTTAAAAGGAGATTTAACTGGTGCTCCACAGTGTATGGAGCCTAGACTGGCTTGAAAGGGATCTGACTCATGAACAAAATGAGAATGTTTGTCGCTATGAGCTAGCTGAGTATAATGGAAATGGAATAGGTTAATTCAGGTGGAATAAAGAAAAGAAGACTTCAAAATAAAGATCACCCAAAGGTTTGTGATCCTTGGAAACAAGGCATCCTCTACCCATGTCACCATGATCCCCAGAAGCCAGAGCAAGATGTAGGCCCTGAACTGCTCAGAGCTCTCAGCCCGAGGCTCGCAGTGCCCAGTCTGCTGTTATTGCTGGAAAACTAGACAGTGAGAGATGTCACCCACGCTGATCTCTTTTCATTCAGCATCTAGCCCAAGTCCTCTCCTAATCTTCAGCCAATATATTTTATTCAACATGAAACTGACTAAATTAAGTTTTTCACATAATAAGAGTAGAAATTGTCAAATTTAGAAGCACATATGCAAATCTCCCTGCACAGGAGAGAACATGAATCCCGTTAGTTAAAAATAGCAGTTGCGCTCACTTTCCCCCACGTGCTAATTTTAATAAACTTACTCTGAAATTAGCCTGCCACTATGAAGATAGCTGCTCATCAGAACTGTTCCCAGTAAGCAATAAGCTTGCCTCACAAGAGTTCAAGCCGTCCCAGAAAACTCTAAGCGACACACAGTTGTAAATGGAATGTCTCTTCTCGCAGACTCAGCTACCCCAGCCACCCATCACCCAGTACCACCCTTCTCCACCCACCCCAGCACCACCTTGGACTCATAGTATTCCATCTCCTCAGTCAGCGGCCTATGAAGTCTTGTGAGGAGTCTTCCTTTAAAATCTCTCCCTTAGCTATGCCTTCTTCTCTCTGCTCATTGGCATTAAATCCCTTCTCTCTTCCTCCATCCCAACTCCCACACATGCATATATTCTGCATTTATCAGTTACCTACAACAAACAAAGTACACTGCTATAGGTACAAATTCATAACATAAGGCTCCTAATTCTGAGAAGTTCAAGGTCTTTTCAGTTCACTGTGGAGACAGACGTGTCAAGAGGTTGGTAGACAGCTCAGATTAAGTCATATGATTAGGTGCAGGGGGAGTGACTGAGAATGTCGCTGGCGGCTGAAAGGCCCAGAGCACAGGCGGCTTACCCTAAGTTGTCTTTGCCTGACTCCTGTCAGCGTCTCCAAACTTGCTTTGATAGCTCCACTGCCCAGCACAGGGCCTTGGAGATAGATGCACCAGGACTACTGAGCTCAGTGGAAACGATCTATCCCCAGCACTGACATTAGCTGTACTGTAGCTAAAATCGCAGTCAGTGCTTCTCTCACCAGCTATAGCAGGCACATGCTGCTGTCTGGGTTCTGAAGTCATGCACCGTCTGCTCCACTGTGGCTCCTCAACCTCAGCTTTAGCAATACTTCTGCCCAGTCATTCCCACCCTTTTTGCCTCATTGCTTCAACCCCTACCGGCTGCATATGTATATATTCATATACAATATATTCATATGTATACTCACTCCTATATATGTACACACATTCCTAACACCCATACATTTGTATGTTTACACACAAAGATGAGAGCTGTGTAAAAACTGGTGTTTACATAAGTTATTATAGCAAAAGATACACTGCCACAAATATACCTTCAAATACTTCTTCATCTTGAATAAACTTACCACATCATGCCTGCCAGTTTTTAATGCAGTTCTGAAAGTTCTCTTTCATGGGTACCTTTACAAGGTGTGATACAGAAAATATTTGGTGTATGCTGCTCCCAAGTGCCATCCAATAGAAAGGCGGGCTTGTAGAAATCACGACAACGCAGCTTCATCCACCTTATTCACTGGTTCTGGCACCATGGGACTTCTAGCTGCTCTCCAAAGTCAAA
Organism: Capromys pilorides; assembly: GCA_004027915.1. Lineage (NCBI taxonomy): Eukaryota > Metazoa > Chordata > Mammalia > Rodentia > Capromyidae > Capromys > Capromys pilorides. The sequence goes on from PVKN010009421.1 coordinate 12,322, forward strand.
ACAACAGGAAAGGTAGACATTTAGAATCAATTTGGAGCACCAAGGCAGCCATGAGGACACAGCTGGAGCCACTTAGGAGAGAGGAGGCCCAGCGCTGCTTCACCAAGTGACAAGCGTGATGAGATAAATGTGTTCAAAGTGAGGTGAGGTGGAAGTACTTTGAGGAGGATTGATGGCAATGTCTTTTATTATAATACATTTTTAATTTAAATATTAACTATATTTTGTGATCACACCTCACATATCCATCTGTATACACATAAACATATTCATATGTACGCACATGAATTTATATCTAAGATCTACGTTTACTATCACACACTGTATTTTCATTCAACAATAATATCAGACAACAGGAATGGATACGTTGAATATCTGCTGATGGCCTCTCCTTCTGTCTTGCTCCTACTTGCTAAGGCCCCTACCCTGTTTCTTCCTTCTGAAGAAGCCACACCTTGTGCCTTCGTGTCTTAAGGAAAGGACAGCCCCACGGAGCACAGGTAACAGATGATTACTCTTTGTGTTGAAAGCCTAGACCTTAAGATATCAGGGCACAAAAGTCTTCATCATCACCTCCTAAAAGACTAGAAAAGAGATTACTTCAAAGTGAGGAAAGACCAGAGTCCAAGTGCAATGAAGGGCTTGATTATTGGTATTATTAGTCTCCGAGTGGAACAGTGGGCCTGGCCTATTAAGGAGAAGGAGAGGGAAGGGCTGGGGATGTGGCTAGTTTCGATGAATTGAAGGATGGAGTGCTGTAGAGGGAGGCTCTCTGTAGCAAAGGCTGGCTTGAATATGCATTTAAAACTAAAGTTCTAAGGGCCAGTGAGATAGCTCAGCAGAATAAGCGTCTGCTTAGGCAAGCACAGGGACTGGGGTTCAATCTCTGGCACCACATGCTGCACCAGCCATGCCCCTGGGTGCTCTGAGCCAGCCAGGTGCAGTGGCGCACCCCTGTAATCCCAGGGGTTGGGGAGGCTGAAATAGGAGGATCGCTACTAGTCCAAGCTGCATAGAGAGACTCTGCACCAATACATTAAAAAAGAAGAAGAAAGAAAAAAAAAAAAAGAAAAGAAAAGAAAAAGAAAGTTCTAGGGGCCAGAGAGATAGCTCAGGGGCATAAGCACTTGCCGGGCTAGCGCAAGGTCCTCCATTCAATCACTGGTAAAAATAAATAAATAAATTAACTAATTAATTCTCTTAGGGTATCATTTACATACAGAAAATTCATTTTTTAACTGTAGTTCTTTGACTTCTTACAAGCTTATATAGTTGTGTGACCCTCACCATAATCAGGACATGGAACCCACTCATCACTGCAGAATGTTCCCTTGTGTTCCAGCCAGTTCCTTTGCACATCCCAGGCTCAGGCAACCACTAACTGGCTTTCTGCCCTTTTGTTTTGACTCTTCAAGAATTTCTGTACACCCTGAGTGAGTGATGGTTCCATGGATACATACATATGATCGAGCTCATCAAATTGCATGCACTAATATGTGTAGTTAGCAAACTGTCCATTTTACCTTAAGATGCTTTTAAAAAGATGAACAACTGATACTATTAATTTATCAATAGAAAGCAGTCACTCAGCACAAGTACAACAACAATCACTTCCACCCTGTATCCTATACGCTTGCAAATGAAGTTATTCCGCTGGATGGTGTTGAGAGAAGGGAGCGAACTCTTATCATGAGAGAAAAAAGTCATGTAAGTGGAAGTACGTACATAGAAGTCTCTGATTTCTTTAGCTTATCAAATATTTTTGCATTTTTTTTGTAAGGGTCTACAGGGTCTCACTATGTAGATTGGACTCGTAGTGATCCACCTGTGTTCAGTCTCCCAAAGAGCTGGGATTACAGGCACACACCACCATGCCCAGTCTCAATCACCCTCTCAGTGCAGCCTAGGGACAGGGCCAGCATGGCACATCAGGGATCAAGCCCTGTCTGCTGCCATCTGCCTAAGCAGGCCCCTTAATCTGCTGAGCACTTTGGCCAGCCCCATCATGTATTTTTAAGATTAATCAGCTTGTTCATTCATACAGCTAAGCAGATGATTCCACCTTAACACTGAGGTGAGTCCCTTATTGGATGGACCAGCCTCAGCAAGGGTGGCATTGTGGGTATTCCTAGTTTTCTGTAATTATGAATCAAACTGCTGTAAAAATCACACATCACTTTTTGTGTGGGCACATGTCTATACTTCTCTTCAGTCCTACCAAGAAGCAGGGACACTGAATTGTTCCAGCTAAATGTGTGTTTGACTTTATAAGAAATAGGGGCTAGGGATGTAGCTCAGAGGCAGAGGTAGGCCATTTACCTGGCATGTGAAATGCCCTAGGTTCCATCCCCAGCACTTGGGACTGGGGGAGAAGAACAAAGAAAAAGAAACTGGAAAACTGCCCCTAAAAGTGGCCGCCATCTTCTGTTTCCTCCAGCAATGGCTAAGGCTTTCTTTCCATTGTTCTGCACCATTGCCAACGTGTCTTTATCCGTTTGTTTGCTGTTTTTCTATCCTGATTGGCATGTTGAGGTTTCTCACTGTGGCTTCATGTCCCTCATGACTGATGATTCTGAGCGCCTGCTCCTGTGCCTTTCAGACATCTAAACTTCTTCTTCAATGCAGCATCTATTTAATCATTTTCCCCAGTTTAAAAACTAGGCTATTTCCTTATTACTGAGATGTGAGAATTTTTTTTGTATCTTCTGGATACAAGCTAAGTATTCTGCGCATATTCCTTTCAGTCTGTGTCTTGTCATTTTTTTTAAAGCAGAACCCTTCAAAGAGAAGTAATTTTCAATTATGGTAAAGTTCAATGTATCCATTTCTTTCTTTGATGGTATGTATGCTTCTACGCCATACGACTTTTTAGTAGAGCCCTCCCAAGCACAAGTTGGGCACACCAGTTGGAGATCACATTTCCTGGACTCTCTTGCAGCTCGGGGGAACCACACAACTATGCTCAAATCAATGGAATGTGAGCAGAAGTGATAACATACAACTTCCCAGCCATTCCACATTAAAGGAAATCCCTCTGCTCTGCATGACCCCCTCTCATTATTCCACTTTCCCATGAGTTGAGACACAGAGGTGGCAGCAACCCAAGTTCAACTACAATGATTAGGGTCCCACCCTGAGCATGGTAACCAGCAACATGGAAGAAAGCAAAAGGGAAGAAAATGACATAGACCAGGGCTCTCCTCCTCCCTGGACCACCACACACTTGAAAGAGACACTAATGTTTGTCTTACATGGGTATCTTAGACTTTCCCCTAACAAAAACATCCATCTTTCTTAAGAAAGTAATCCTTGTTTCTCTGGACCCAGGATGATGTTGTGTGGTGCATTCATAAGGACAATGGCACAATAGTTTCCTAAAGCTTAAAATTGTTCAGGGCAGTAGAATTCCAGCCCCAGAGTAATTGAAAGGCAGCAGAACACATTTTTTAAATGGGCAGTCATTACCTCAACCTTAAGCAAGAAAGCAAAGTTCTCTCTACCCAGAGCAGGGAAGAGCAATACATTAGTTTGTTCTTCTTTCACCCAAAGTGACATGGATGTGGTATAGAGAGCAAAAGGGCCCAAAGAGGGAAGAAGGGAGGACACAGAAGTGACCTAGAGTGGCCGAGGTCTAGACACTGGCCTGGAACATGGAGAATGTGGCTAAATAAAAATAGCTCAGATCAGACCTTTGTTTCCCACTGTGGCCCCTGCCCTTGACTTATTTAAATTCCTTGAACTGAAATAAAAGGAAAGGAAAGGCAATTTGTAACTCCAGTCCTGATCATTATTTCTACCACTCCCACAATAGGAACTTCCGCCAAAATTAAGCCCTTAAAACCATAGAAAGTTTCCATTTCATGTTCACCTAATTTTTTGTCCTAGGCTTCCCACTTCTCTACTAAGATTCCTTTGCTGGGCACAGCAAGTGCTAACAAACATCAGTCTGTCCGATCATGCACTAGGAGTCAGGTATTTTCATTCTCTTTAAGGTAAGAAAAATGAAGTTCAGAGAAGATGCATGGTGCTAAGATTCCTTCACCATCTATTTCTCTTTTGAAAATAGCCGCTCGAGTTTTATTTGGGGTCTACCATGCCCGGTCTCCGTCCATGAAGCCCTAGGCAGAGTTTTAAGCACAGCCCTGGGCCTAAGGAAATCAGATCACTGGTTTGCTCCTAAGCAACTTGTTGAAGGACAGTGAGTGATTTCAAGAGATTTGAATGGAGTGGCCTGGGGTTTTATGGAATGTGCTACATAAAGATCTCTCTGAACTTGAACTTAAGAGGATGGGAGGCTGAGGCTAAAGGCAGAGACCAAGCTGACCCAAAGACGGACAAAAACATCCATTTGAGTACTAAATCTGTGTCCAAAGCCAGCCAGCCCAGTCAAGGAACTATTAGTCATATTAGCTGCATTAGTTAACTAGCGCTGTCATAACAAATTACCACAACCCAAGTGACTTGAGACAGCATAAATCAATATCCTCATAGTGCTAGAGATCAGGATTCTAAAATCCAGATGTTAATATGGTCATGTTCTTCAGGATGGCTCTAGGGACACTCCATCCTCACTTCTGGTGGTTGCCAATAACCCCTGGCTTTTATTGACTTGTCACTGCTAACTTCAGCCTCTCTACTGTCACATGTCCCATCTTCCCTCTGTGTGTTCACCATGTCTTCCCTCTGTGCATCTCTGTGTCCCATTTTCCCTCTCCTTACATGGACATCAGTCACTGAATAGGAGTCTATCTGGTAGGACCTCATCCTATTTGCATTCCATTTGAAAGACTTAGATCATGCAAGGGCTAGGACTTGACCACATCTTTCAGGGGCAAAATTCAACCCACAACATCAGTTGATAAATTTCCCTTGAGCTTGACTACTTCAGCTTTGTTTTCTGATCATTTGTGCCAAGAAAGATATACAGTCAAGATTGATCCCTGGGTCTCTTAATATCTACACAGTCCAGGTCAACAACTGAGACCTAAAGCTGGGTTGCTTGATTGATTACAGGGATAAATTGTACGTCTTGTCAAGCTCTCTCCCACGAAGTAGTGCCTGACCATAGACTAAGGCTTACAGTTAGCTGTCTTTATCTCTCTGGCCACTGTATACAACATACTTAAAGAAAATGAGATTGACTATCCTCTAATTAACCATAATTCAAATAGTACAATTGAATTAGGCATAGTCTGTAATAGGGTGGCAGGCTGAGACATGACCATGACTTTCATGTTGGAAATAAAAATATTGACTGTCTTTGTGGCCACTTGTGGGATTTTCCAGTTTGGAAAGATGGTGGTAGGAAAACACACACACACACACACACACACACACACACACACACACACACATTTCATGTCTAGAATAGAATGCCAGCCATGTCTCTTTCACATGCATGTTTACTTCAGGACCCAAGAGAAAGCTATAATTCAGCTTTTTGTAGTAAAAGCATGAAAACAAAACTGATCTCTGTAGAACCATTTTAAATGAAAACTGCATCCTCGAGGCAAGTCAAGGAAGCAAACTGACTGGCAGCACAAGGCCCTGCGCAAGAGGAGCAGTGGAGTGAGAAGCCACGTGGGAGGCAGAAGCCAGGACTTCTACAGAAACAGGAGTGCACAGGGAAGATGCTCATGGTGTCACCCACATTCCTTCAGCTGTGCCAAGTCACCACCCACTGACTCTGCCCTTCTTCGAATCCTGCTCGGCTGGGTGCCAGATTGAGTTCACACTCGCAAAACCCACCAACCAAACAAGTGGGCAGGGGTTCCCCTGCGGCAGAGCCTCTGGTAAAGGTGAACTTGGGTCCACATCCCCAGACATGGTACATGGAGATGTCCCTGTGGCTTCTATAATAAGTCACCACAAATCAGAGGACTAAATTTCTCCCATTCTGGAGGTGAGCGGTCCAAAATCAAAGTGTCAAGATGGCTGGTTTCCTCTGCAGTCTCTGATGGGGAATCTGTTCCATGCTTCATCCAGCTTCTGGTGAACCTGCGTGGCACTCCCGGATTTGTAGGCACACACTCCAACGTCCACCTTCCGTCTTCACGTCATCTTCCTCTGTCTTCCCATAGCCTTCTCCCAGTGTCCTTGTGTCTCAGATGTCTCTCCTTTCTCTTATAAGAACAATGCCCATGTAGTGTAGGGCCCACCCTAAATCCAAGATGACTTTATTGCATAATTAACTTGAGTATATGTGGAAACACCTCATTTCTAAATAAAGTCACCCATGTAGCTACTAGAGGTTAGGACCTGGCCTACAAGAAGTTAGGGCACACAATTCAGAACACTTCAGTAGACTTGAAAAAAGACCCAGAATGTTGTATTTTTAACCAGCACACTAAATGACTTGGATAAGTGATCTCTATGCCAGACTCTGAGAACACTGATCTGATTGCTAGAGATTCAAAGATAGGCAAAACATATTCCCCTGCCTTAGGAAATCTTTCACCATCTAGTGGAAAATATAGACACATAAACCAATGACTAAAATGCAAAGCGGTACCTCGGGTTCCCAAGTAAAGCCTGAGAGTTAAGACAGAACAGGATTCAAGTCCCACATCCTGCACTTATGCACCATGTGGTCTGAGCAAGTTCTTATCTGTACAAGAAACAATTCCTACCCTTGTCACTGTAAGAATGAGGTTCAAACAGCTAAAAAAAAAAAAATGCTTAGCTGCTACATAGGAAATTCTGATCCAAAGCATGCATTTAGAAATAGTCAAAAGTTATTAAGGTAGAAAGCAAGTTGAATGCATTTTCACATTCCTCACAGCACCTGCTGTGGGGGGATGGGTGGGAGGGGGTCTTCTACATTCTAGAACCTATGGAATGCAAGACGACACTCCTCTATGGGAACTCAGCTGGGATGGGTGTGACAACTCCCATAAGACCCAGTGTGGAATCCACTAGCCTATTCAACAAGTTTTTATTGTCCACCTGCTGTGTATGGCACTCAGTGTGTTGGCCCTGGGAATACAGAACCAATCCAAACACATAGTCCAGTCAGAGGAGCAATCCTTACAGTACAGGGAAGAGTCCCAGTTGACAGGCACACTCAAAGGACAGCCATGCCATTTAAGATTTGATGGTGCCCCGTTTTCAGTATGTTCTTACAACTGTGTGACGGTTCTCCCAGACCACACCATTATGCCCCAGGAGTTCATTGGGGGCAGGAGCGGTTGTCCGACTTGTTGACCTCTGGAGTCTACGCGCACTAGCTATATAGCTGACTTCCAGGAGGAATTTGGCACAACTTGTTGGAGCACAAGTGGACATCCCTGTGCTGTCGAGGAGCCCAACACTGGCTTCTGTGGAAGACCACCTGCACTCTCCCCAGTCATAAGGATGAGTCCTGATGTGCTTAGAGACAGGATGCTCCAAGGCCTGCCGCTTAACAGGAAGCCTGGCTGTTGCAGGAGATGGAGCTGGGCTGTTATAAGATGCACCCTAACACCGCAGTTCCAGCCAGCCGCCCCGCAGAAGACACACTAACCTAGGGTCGAAGCCTTACCGTCTTATTCCGAAAGAGGAATTCTTCTTAGACACACATGCTGGACACTCAGGGGTCAGGTAACATGGAGAACTGTTAGCACAGATGGGGTAACACAAGGAGGCTTGCCTGAGGGAGGGGGGCGGTAGCCAGCACCCTCTCACCTGGAGAAGCCAGCAGCCTCTCCCAGGCCTACAAATTCTTAGTGTGGGCTGGACAGGAAATGGCCTAGGAGTCTGAAAGTAGCCCCCTGGGCTCAGTTGAAGAGAAGAATGGTGTAGAGTGCACGGTGTTGTGTTTGCACAGGTCAGAACACTTTTGCACCTGCCTGGCTCCTTTGCGGAAAGGCCAAACACACAGTAGGCCCGCACCAAACACGTGTTAGTTGAACTAAGGAAAGTCTGAGCTGCGAGGGCCCGGGCCTCCCTCCCCCAGAGCCAGCCGGTCGGTCCACCTGGCCCAGGTGGGGCCCCAGGGCCCGGATTTCCCCCTTGGCCACACTTTCCCTTTCAGCACCCGGCATCCAATCGCTTGCCTCGAAACAGAGGCGACCAGGCCGGCAGGTGGGGCTTGGCTGCTTCTCCTCCCGGATCCCGAAACTGCGCGCTCCAATCCTGGGCCAAACCCAGCCTCGCGGAGGAGCGTGTCCCCCCCGCCCCCCGCAGCTGGCACCAGATGGCGCGGGAGACGGGGGCGCCCGCGCGGACCCGAAAACGAGGGAGGGACGGCGCGGGCGCAGGAGGCGCCGGCGGCGCGGAGCCCGCGGAGGCGTTGTCCCCGCGCGTCCCCGCAGGGCGCGGGCTCGGGGCTGAGGGGCTCGGGCGGCCCGGCCCACCTGCCGCCGCGGCGGCCTCACCTCGCTCACCAGCCCCTGCCAATCGCTCTCGGTGCGGTCGCCGTTCATGGCCTCCTCCCGCTGCAGGCGTGCGGGCCTCGCGGACGCCGTCCCCTCCTCCTCCTCCGCCGCCGCCGCCGCCGCCGCCGCCGCCGCCGCCGGCCCCGCGCACCGGGAGAGCGCCGAGCGCCTCCTGTGGCCGCCGAGCGGCTGCCTCCACGTCAGCCGCCGCCGCGGGAAGAAGAGGAGGAGCCGCGGCCGGGCCGCAGACACAGCCGTGTCCCCGGAACCCGGAGACACCAAGGCCCGCCTCGCAGATCCCTCCTGACCCCCGACTCCTTGATCACCGTGCTCCGAGCGAGAGGAGACCTGGGGACAGCTCTGTGTCCCCCAGTAAGAGGCCAGTCCCCACCCCGACTCCTGGCTGTCGTCAAGATGCCACCCCTAGACTGTAGGCTCCACCGGGGCAGGGAGGTTGGAGCTGTCCTATCACATCATTATCACATAGTAGGTGTTCCACAGTCATTGGGTGAACGCAGGAAAGAAGAACTACGCATACGGGCGTTGTTTGGAAAGCAACTAAACTAACACTTGAAAAGTATCTGTATCAAAAAAAGCAATTGTAAAATTTGAAATTAAAATTTTAATTTGTTTTTAAATTCTGAAGAGGACCTAAAGCTCAGAGGGTTGGGTGGTGCTTTAACAGGAGCCCAAGCTGAAAATGGTGACGCAAGCCTGTTGTCCCAGCCCTGGGCAGGCTGAGGCACAAAGATCACTGCAAGTTCAAGGCCAGCCTGAGATACATAGTGAGTTCAAGGCCAGCCTGAATTATACAGCAAAACCCAGTTTCAAGAAAAGATGACAACAAACAAAACCAGGAGTCCATAGAGGAATTAAAATATCTAAAATCAGAGAGATGTGACTTTCTCTTGACAGAAAAGATAGAGAATTTCAGGGTAGAAGGGAGCTTCATAATGGTGGGTACCTGTCCAGGTGGTGCACGGGGCCCTCCTGATCTGTACCTGGATCACCACTAACAGTTAGCAGCCTGTGCTTGGCTGAAACACCACATATGGCTGAGAAGGTTTGAGCCCATTTTACAGCTGTGTAAGCATCATAACCAGTGTTCTAATTTTTAGCCCCTGTTGATTCTGACAAGGCCCTGTGGTATGGATATTATCCCTCATCTATCAAATGAGGAAACTGAGCTCTGAAAAGTGAAGAAACAGTGGTTCAGCTAGAACTCATCCCTATCCCAGCATCTTAGAAACTTGAAGTCTCACCTGGGAATTGGGGATGAACTATCTTTGGCTTTGTCTTATTGGCATGGCAGATTTCAAGATGGTGGCACTAGTTGCTTTCCCTTGAACTCAATCATGTGACTTGCTTTAGCCAAAGCCCTGTTTGCAAATGTGACCAAAAAAATAAAAGTTCTAACGCCCTTGGCAGGGCAGAGCTCATTTTTTCTTAACTGTTCCTGATAAATCATGGAAATAAGCCTACCACAGCTGGCTCGGTGGTGACACATAACTTGCAACCAATAACTGACAGACTACCAGTCACATGAGTGTGGCCGCTGATCTCCAGCTGGGCACAGGTGTGTGGATGAGTCCCAACTCAGCCCAGCAGAAGAACTGCCCAGCTGAGCCTTACCCGATGTGTTGACTGTCAGGATCAGGTAGTACACAGTTACTTAAGCCACTGAGTTTTGGGACACACTGATTTACCGTGACAGACAGTGACACTATTGATGAAAGGCCTAGACAGCCTGAGCTCTCCCTACATCCTTTAAGAAAGCAAATGGACCTACTATGAGAACCTGCTAGATCCTCATCAAACCCAGGAAGTTCTGCAGAAGTCTCTGGCAGGTCAGAGGCTATGAGAAGGATTCCGCTGGTCAGCACATTGATTTTGTGCCTGCTGTATACTAATACTATATTCATTCTGGAAAAGTTCAAGAACACTGAAGCCTGTAGTCTTTGTCTTAGAAATTTATAAATTCATGCTCTAGAAAAACAACAGAAAAAGAAAAGCTAGAATGTAACTAGCTTTTGTGGTCTGACCAATTTGGACCACCTAACGCATTCTCTTTTCAATCCAAGGAAATGGGCTGGAAGTCTTCTCTGAGCAGAATACCTAAGGTTAATTAACCCAGCACCAAACACTTGCTTCTCACAGCCTGTCTCTACCTAAAAAGCAAGGTGTTGTCTGCTGGTATATGGCCACCTGGCAAGCCATCTGGTTTCACTCTAACCTGTCGGTGACATAGACTGTCTAAAGAAGGTGCAGAACTTACTACATCTGCCTCACAGGGCCACCTCATGTGTACCACGCTGTCTGCTGGCCCTCAGACTGGAAAGTGCCTCACAGTTGCCCCTGTAGCTGAGCCTCTTTCAGCCCTGCTGCTATGTGAGACCCGCCTCTGATATTCCAGGCAACAGGACAGAGAATGAGTTGGGGACCAAAGAATCCTCGCTTGGAGATCATGGGCTTTGGGGACAACTCTCTATGACGCTCTTTCCCCCATTTCCTTCCCGTCTATGAAATAAGTCAGACACTTATTAAAGTGCTTAAAGATGAAATGAAGAAGAGATCAAAGAGTGGCAGGCCTCTGCCTGGCCCAGCATGCACATCAGCTTTCCCAACAATTGAAACAATTTCCTGAGCTGCCCGGGTTTTCTTGAGAGGTTTCAGGCCTCAAGTGCCAGATGGAACCTGCTCAGCTACAGAAGCGATGGACTCATAGACTAATGGGGTATAGCTGCAAGTGAGTCTTTTTTTTTTTTTTTAATCTCTTCTCACTTGTGTAGCCTGAAATTGAGTAATACTAATAATTAAATCCAGTTTAAGCTTTTAGGCACCTAGACCAGGAGGCCTCTAGATACCTCATCAGCAACAGCCCCAGCTGACAAAAACAAAGCTAATTATATTGTGGTTCGCTGTTTTCAAAGAAAAAATAAAAAGTACTACTACTACTACTCGCTGACTGTCTTAACATCAAATAAAGCACTATATTAACTGTCTCAGCTGACACTATGTACACCGGACCAGTTTAAAATGAGGCACCTATGTCTTAAATTTGCCACCCTGGACAGAGTATTGTAAGGTGGCTTTAGTTTCTCTTTTCCCACCC